>CM072516.1:1575265-1662765 GCA_036898135.1 Oncomelania hupensis
AAACAACGCACACAATAGAAGTTCTATAAAAACAACGCACACAATAGAGTTCTATAAAAACAACGCACACAATAGGAGTTCTATGAAAACAGCGCACACAATAGGAGCTCTATGACAACAGTGTTAAACCCAAAAGTTAATAATGCAAATGAAATTGTTGCAGGTGTTGATTTTGTTCCTCATGCACTACTCATAACTTCAAAAACTCACTTCGTTTAATATCAGCAGTCTTATTTTCTTTGTTGCAGTTCCAGTGGTGCAGGTCCAACGACAGTGTCCTCCGGGTCTGTTCAAACCTCCCCTGCCCACGGTCAAACCCCACCTCCCCCTCTACCTGCCACAGCCATATCTACCACCGCAGGCGGTAGCCCTACCGGTGCCACATCTCCAAACCAGCCAGTGTCGCCACGGCAAAAGTCATTAGCAGCGGATGGCACACCGGCAGTGGGCAACCATGCTTGGGGACCTTCCAGGACTGTGGAGCTGGTCCGACAAGAGGGCAAGAGCTTGGGCATTAGTATAGTAGGTCAGTAAGTCAAAACCTCAGTGGCCTTCTAGGATGTGGAGCTGGTCAGACAAGAGGGCAAGAGCTTGGGTATTAGTATAGTAGGTCAGTAAGTCAAAACCTCAGTGGCCTTCTAGGATGTGGAGCTGGTCCGACAAGAGGGCAAGAGCTTGGGCATTAGTATAGTAGGTCAGTAAGTCAAAACCTCAGTGGCCTTCTAGGATGTGGAGCTGGTCCGACAAGAGGGCAAGAGCTTGGGCATTAGTATAGTAGGTCAGTAAGTCAAAACCTCAGTGGCCTTCTAGGATGTGGAGCTGGTCAGACAAGAGGGCAAGAGCTTGGGCATTAGTATAGTACGTCAGCAAGTCAAAACCTCAGTGGCCTAAGGAATTAAGTGGTGCGTAGCTGCTGCCACACTTGCTTACAGAGCTCCTTGTAGGGGTATGCTTGACAGTGTTGCAAAGTAGGACGCTTGCTTGCATTTTAAATATTTCCCCCCAAAGTAGTTTCCAATACTTCCAGAATGTACGCCACTGTTTGGATGTCATATTACTTTCATAGACTATATTTAATGCAGATTAGCATGCTATCAAAATTGAGGCAAATGAGAAAAGAAAAACAGAGTTGGTAATAATTTTTCCTGAAGTGGATTGGATATGACTTGAATGCACTGTGTAACGTCACTATAAGTGTTGTGTCCACATGGAACATGTATTTTGGTCTGCTAAAAATCGGCCACATTTTGTCTCGTATGAACAATATTAAGATTTTTTTCTGAGCTCTTTTCAGCTTCCTGCTATTTTATTTTATTTTATCTTCCCACTGTCCCTCCACCCCGACTCCCAGAGATTTTAGTTGTTGCAGAGTGATTGAAGAGTGATTGTAGAGCAGCTTTGATTATATAGTCTGTTAACAAAATATTGAAAAAAGAATCTGGTTCCTGTTGCCACACTGTAAATCACAAAACAAATTTTAATATTTTGGACAGAATCAATTTGTTTGCATTTTTTCAAGAGCTCCAGAAATACTAAATGTAGGCAATAGTTTTAAATGCAGAAAATTTGGAATTGTTGGAAAATTTTCAATCTTGGATTTTAATGTAAGACTTTGTCTGGTTGCAGGTGGCCGTGTAGATATGTTCAACGTATCTCAAGAACACACAATATCTGGCATCTTTATCAAACATGTTCTGGATGACAGCCCTGCCAAGGCCAATGCTTCTCTCAAAACTGGCGACAGAATATTAGAGGTTGGTCAATCCAGAGGTGCCAACCACTACGGATTGACTGTATCTAATTCCGGTGAAGTGAATTAAATACGGAAATACGGTAGCTTTTATAAAAATACGGAGGAGAAGTTGCCGATCGTTTATCTTTGCCAGCGGTGCTTCTGTACCGGTTTCTGGTCTCATAATAGTACTCCTGCACTCACTGAACGTCGCTGTGTTCAACAAGCAGATTTTCATGGTGATTTTAGAGTAATACAAGTGTGGTGTTCAACAAGCTGATTTTTATCGTGATTTTAGAGGACTAAAAAATAGCCTGCTGTTTCAGAGGGAAGCCTGTCGTTACTTTATAGTGTCATAGGCTGGGTTTTGTGAGAAAAAAAAATACTGACAAGTGTTAAAAAATACTGACAAATGGGTCCGGAAATACTGACAAGAAGATTAGGGGTTTGGCACCTCTGTGAATATTATTGTGTGTGTTTTGCCGTTAAATTCCAACGCAGTGGTTGTCAGCGTAATATAGCGATGCACAACAGAACTACCCCTGTTTGTGCTTGCATTTGTTCATGCACTAAATATAGTGATAGTGATTCATTGATCACAAAAGTTAAAAGAGTTGTAATAATGTGAGTAGTACAGGATGAAGTATTATCACCACAAACTGTAAGAGGTGATGTCAGTTGAGAGGGACAGTCTCATATCAGATTTGGTCTTAATTACAGGTCAATGGAGTCGATGTGCGCAACGCCACTCATGATGAGGCGGTGGAGGTGATAAGAAATGCCACCAGTCCTGTCAAGTTCATGGTGCAGAGTCTTGTCGACAACTCTTGTGTACGTCAACATTTTGCTTTTCACTTCACAGTCCATATATATAAATGTCTTGTGTACGTAAACATTTTGCTTTTCACTTCACAGTCCATATATATAAATCTCTTGTGTACATAAACATTTTGCTTTTCACTTCACAGTCCAAAAATATAAAGCTCTTGTTTACTTCAACATTTTGCTTTTCACTTCACAGTCCAAATATATACATAATTTTGTTTTTTAACCCATTGCGCCAAGCATGCCTGTTTGATAGCAAGGTTGGACTGGAAGCTTTTAAACCCATCATCCACTAGCAGAGATATTTACAGTATCCTTAACAACAACAAGGTTTCTAAAATGTCCTTGAACACAGAATTGATGTGTACTCTAATTGGGAAAAAGAATATTGGCGTTGCCAGATTGTGAAGTGCAACATTTTTTTACAGTGTAGAATTGTAGAAACCTTGTTAATTTTGGTTGAGTCAAGTTTGTATTGTGTGTGTGTATATATATTAATCACTGTAGTTGCAAAGAATGGGTAAACGCATTTTTCTTCCAATTTGCACATGGACTTGCAAAAAGATTAGAAATGATCTGTTACTGCAGCTTGTGTTGCTGTTGGTGTTTCCATCGCTGTTGTTTCCATCATTGTTGTTGCCATCGTTGTTGTTTCCATCGTTGTTGTTGCCATCGTTGTTGTTGCCATCGTTGTTGGTGTCATTGTTAATGTTTAATGTTGGTGGTGGTCAAATCAAAGATCAGAATGTTTTTGAATGGTACAGCCAGGAGAACGTAGAAGACAGAATGTTTTGAATGTTACAGCCAGGAGACTTAGAATCTGCTCAGCTGAGATCTGTGCAGTCATTTGAAGAAGCACCCAGCACTCATAGTTCTGATGCTGTCACCGTCCAGTCTCTAGCCACTGCAACTATCGCTCAGACGGTAGGTGTTAAAGAAGAAGAATTTAATGACAGGAAGATGAAACGTTTTTGTTTTTTCAAGCAAAGAATGACTACTTGTATCCTTCAATACTCTTCTGACCACTTTCTTCAGCACAACGACTGATGTGGCTGATTCAGTGGTTTTGGTGCTCATGCCTTTGGCATGTATACATACACATTTGCATGCACTTGTGTCCAAAAGTACAATTTCCAACAGAGTTCATTAAGTTGCAATAGCCACAGACTATACCCAGACGGAAAACTCTTATTTAACACTTAAAAGCCACTTTTATGGCTTACCTCCCTTGAGAATGGGTTGATAGCTATAGCAGACGCTACCTTAGAACAACAGATCTGTTACTCTCTAATAGCATCTGTTTCACCAAAAACTGCTCACTTTTTCAAAATAGATATATAATTTTTTTTAATGACTGAATTTAATTCTACTTATTTTTTAATTTCTGCCTTTCATTTGGATCTGTTGATCTATTTTTATGTTTAAAAATGTTTTATTTGTAATGTTGGTATGTGTGTGAGTGGGAACATTCCATAAAAAACTACAAGAATTGTATTTCAACAACACAAGAAACCACGCCCAGAGAAGCCTATAAACAGAGGAAGAGAGGGAAGGTGGGAGAAAAAAGGGAGAATAAGAAGAAAAAAAATATTATTGTATAAAATGCAAAACCAAACTAAAGCCTGCTTTAAGCGCTCACACACATACATTCACAAGAATAAATATTTAAACAATATTAAAAACATTAGGCTAAAGTGATGTTAGAGAATGTGGGAGAAAAGGAGAGAATGTTGGAGAGTGAGGTTCTTAGCATCATGTTCAATATAAATGTACACAACAAAGTTCAACCAATTATGGAATGAATGTGCCAAGGTGAATTTTAATATAATTATCAACAAAAGCAAAAGTACTTAATAATTATGCATTATATAACATAAAATGTCATTCGTGGTCTCAAAGTAAACTGTTTTAGGCTTACATACAGTGGGGAAACATAGAATTTAAACTGTTCTATATAGTTTTGTATGAGTTTGTGTTTTGCTACATTTTGGATCACAAACATCATCCTTTTGTGTTTGGGGAAAGCTGCATGAAGTAGCCTATCCTATCCTGTCCCATAACCCGAAGGTCGTAGGGGCACCACAGATGATAGCTTAACCAGCATACTCCATCTTTCTCTGTCCTCAGCAGCCCTCATGGCTTCGCTCAGTGTCAAACCAGTCCATTCTCGAATGTTGTCCTCCCACCTCTTTTTCGGTCTCCCCCTTCTTCTACCTCCTTGCACTGTGCCTTGCAGAATGGTCTTTGCAAGACCTGATGATCTGGTGACGTGGCCATACCATCGGAGTTTCCGTTTCTTCACCACTGTGAGCAGGTCATCGTGTTGTCCAATGGCTTGTGTGATGGTCTGTCGGACTTCAACGTTGGTGATGTGTTGGGTATAGGAAATGCACAGAAGTCTTCTGTAGCACCTCATCTCCATGCTTTGTATTCTTCGTTGGAGATCTGCTGTGAGGGTCCATGCTTCGCAAGCATATAGGAAGATGGAGATGACCAGAGAGCGCAGCAGTCTTACTTTGGAATGTAGACTGATGGTTCTGTCTTTCCAAATGGGCTTCAACCTTGTCAGGGCAGCAGTTGTTTGTGCGATCCTGGAGAGGACTTCCTGTCGAGACCCATTGTCTGACACAATGGCTCCTAAATATTTGAAGCTGTGCACTGTGTTGAGGGATTGGCCTTGTACTTTGATGTCCGTGTTGATGCCATTGGTGTTGTTGGTCATCATTTTGGTCTTCTCCGCACTTATTTCCATTCCATAAGCTCTGGAGGTGGTGTCAAGCCTCTGTACAAGCTGTTCAAGTTCTTGTTCCTCTCCAGCCAATCCATCAATATCATCCGCTAAACGAAGATTGGAGATTGCTCTGCCCCCTATACTGACTGTGCCTTCGTGATCTGCAAGAGCATCTGACATGATGCGCTCTAGGAAGATGTTGAAGAGTGTTGGAGAGAGTAGGCATCCTTGACGCACACCGATTGTTGTTCTGAACCAGTTCCCGATGACGCTGTTATGGAGGACTGCACTGGTAGCCTTGTCATACAGGCTTTTGATGACTTCTATAATTTTAGGGCTGATGTTGTACACTTTCATGGTTGCCCATAGAGCTGCATGCCAGACTCGGTCAAATGCCTTCTTGAAGTCTATGAACACATGATATAGATGTTGTTGGTGCTGTAGGTATTTCTCACAGATTATTCTGAGGTTGAAAATCTGTTCAGTGGTACTTCGCCCTGCCATGAATCCTGCTTGTTCTTCAGCTATGATTTGTTCAGCTTGTGGTTTCAACCTGTTGAGTATTATTTTCAGGAGGACCTTGCTGGGATGGCTGATGAGGCTGATGGTGCGGTAATTTTCACACTCCTGAAGGTTACCTTTTTTGGGAAGAGTGATGACAAGCGACTGGGTCCATGGTGTAGGCCATTCCCCACTCTGCCAGATCTTGTTGCAGATAATGGTGAGAGCATCAGTCATCGCTTCTCCTCCTGCTTGTAGCAGTTCCGCTGGTATGTTGTCCACTCCCGCTGACTTCCCTTTCTTCAGCGATTGCACTGCTGCCTCAACTTCTTCCCGGAGAATTGGGAGGATTTTTTCTTCTTCTCTGCTCTCGGGACATGCTAGAACTGATGGGTCTCCATTTGGTGTATGGTTGTAAAGGTCAGAGCAGTACTCTGTCCATCTGTCCAAGACTTCTTGTTCTTCTGTAAGGCAAATGCCAGACTTGCTTTGGATAGTGGAGACTTTGGGCTGTTTAACACTTGTCAGCCGCTTCACAGTCTGGTAGGCCTTCTTGCTGTTGTTCTTGTTCAGATTGTTCTCTATTTCCTGGCATTGATCTTCTATCCAGTTCTCCTTTGCTGTGCGCATGCCTTTTCGGATGTCATTGTTGATTTTTCGGTAGACATCAGCTCCCTGTGAGGTGTTCTTTTTCTTTTTTAACTCTCTTCGTTTATCACACAGATCCAAAAGTTCAGGTGTGATCCACGGCTTCTTCTTTGGTCGGTGCTTGCCAAGGATCTCAGTGGCGGCATCTGTTACAGCTGAGTTGAAGGTATTGGTCATGGTGTTGACATCTACTTCGCCTGCCCCCAAAATAAGCAGTGGTGCAAATTTCCCTCCAATTGTGGCCTGAAATATTTTTGCCACCTCCGGGTCTTGCAGTTTGTCCAGGTCGAACTTCAGCCTAGTGCACTTTGCTGTATTTACTCTCTTCAAATGGAGCCGGAAAGACATCATCACGAGATCGTGGTCACTTCCAATGTCTGCTCCTGGAAAAGTGCGTGTCCTGCCAATGTTGATGCTTGATCTGAAGCGTTTCTTGACCATGATGTAGTCGATCTGGTTGTGATGTTCCCCGCCGGGACTGTGCCATGTCCATCGTCTGGATTTTTTGTGGAGACCAAGCGTGTTTGCCAGTACCAGATTGTTGTATCTGGCAAACTCCAATAGCCTCAGACCCTGTCATTTGTCTCGTTGTTGCAGTGGGGTCCGCATGTGTCTCCCCAGTTGTGGTGCGCATCTTGGCCAACCTTGGCATTCCAGTCGCCTTGCACTATGACTATGTCCTTCTTCGGCACTTGGTCAAGGACCGCCTGTATATTTTCATAAAAATCCTCCACTTCGCTGTCTTCATAGTCTGATGTTGGGGCATAGGCCTGGATGATGGTAATGTTGAAAGGGGTTGCTCTCAGACGGATGGTAATGAGTCTACTGGAGACTGGGCGGCAACCCATGACAGTGGCTAGAATGTTCTTGTGGACCAAGAATCCAACGCCGTGTTCGTGCCTGTCATCTCTACCGCTGAAATAGAGCTTGTGGCCTTTGTCAGTCGTTGTTTCACCTAGGCCTTTCCAGCGCAGTTCGCTGATACCTAGAACGTTCCATCGATAGTGGTCCAGCTCGTGGGCCAGTTCTTCTAATTTTCCTTCCGCAGTTAGGGTCCTGACATTCCAGGTTCCTATGACGATGTTGTTTCTCGTGCGGATCTTGCTAGTTTGTCCATCAGTAGCATACTTTTCACCTCCGTCCTGGTGGCCAACGGAAGGCGCGGTCCTTGTGTAGCCGGGCGACGACCGATCCGGCATGGAATTAGTGGATAGCCTCATCATGTGTTGTGTCTTGGGCAAAAAAGACCTGGCAGGGCCCAATCCTCTCCAGGCTGTTGGCCACAGCCGAAATCCACGAATACAGTGTGGCTCGCCTTGGCCCTGAGCACGTGGTCGTTGAACCTGTAGTAACTTGAGGTTCCTCCGCCCTGGCCGGTGACTTCTGTGTAGAAGACTTTCGCCCAGTGATGCCGTGCTAACATCACCCTGTTAGTCGCCTCTTACGACACGCCGGGAAACGTTGGGTCTATTCTATTTGCCCGAACCCACAGAGCATGAAGTAGCAACACCTCAATTTTTATTTATTTTTTTTTAAACAAATGTGGCCATTTTTGTTTAACAAATCACTGCAAACAGGAATTTTTAAAACTGTCAAAGGAGTTAATCCACATTTTTTCATGTGTACTTAGGCTTTTTGCACAGATAAAACAATTTGCAAACAGCGTGCAATTATACATAATTATCAGGCATAGCTTGATTCGTGGAGCAGGTAACAAAATAAAGAGTTGACAGTGATTCTCCTGCTCTGCACTTCACTTTCACAGCCACCACTATGACCCTTAATCACCCCCATTTCCAAGAGATGCAACTCTTGTAAAAGGCAAGGCAAAATGATGCAAGTTTTCCGTCTGGGTATAGTCTATTGTCTGTGCTATAGCTAAGAGATTTTGTTTGTTTGTTGGTGTTTAAGTCGTAAATCAAAATATTGAGTTGTTTTATTCTGCATTGATATTTTATTTGACTTTGACTCTCACCTGAATGTAAATACTGTATGAAAGGGCTTTATTTAAAGGCACATTCTGTTCCTGTGGGAAACAAAAGTTTTGCTTGGAAACACTTGTTAAAAAATAATTCTGTGGGGCCCTCTTGGGGCTCAGCAAGATACAGCCTGCATTTTAAATTCTATCAAAAGTTTTACAGCAGTGTACGTCAATCAAGAATTGTACAGTAAACTGATTGTGAAGGAAACAAAGGGGCAAAACATTGAACACAAAGAATGGGTAGTCACGCTTTAGGAACAGGAACTGCACTTGACAAAATCCTGGGATAAGGGTACTTCATTCTTAGAAACAGCCTTCAGGAAAAGATATCTTTCTCCTCTCTTTGCTAGCAGCAGTCAGCTTGTCATTGTGTGTGGATTGTGTGCAGAGTTTTGATGGCGGCCAGTCCATCGTGGAGTCCCTACCAGGGGACATGCTTGTGCAAGGAGATGCTGGCAGCGACAGTGAATCTGAAGATGAATTTGGATACACCAAAAGTCAGTTTTTAAAGTTTTCTTTTTCTTTCTTTTTTTTTAAATTAATTTTTTTGTGTTTTGTTAGTAATAAGAAAATAAAATCCTTGTGAGCTGAGTAAGATTATTTATTAGTCCACTCTCTTGTTGACTGTATTTTCTCGTAATAATAATAATAATAATAATAATAATAATAATAATAATAATAGTAATAAGGGTATTTATATAGTGCTTTTTCCTAATGAATCAGCTCAAAGTGCAGTTCTCATGCATTTATACTTAACGTTAACACTGAAAAACATAGGAAAAGAAGTGAAACAAAACAAGAGACTTATAAACTATGCAAAGAAATAACACAAACATCAAAAAAAATATTTACAAGTAAAATGTAAAAGACGAGGAAGGGGAAGGAGGAGAGCAGCTAAGGAGTGAGGGGGGTGGGGGCGTGCGGTGTGACTGCTGTGGTCTGAATCAGGAATGAAGGAATGATGCGGGTGATGGGAGATGAGGCAAGTTTTTAAGTTGGACGAAAGTAGATATGTTCTGAGAGCTGCGAAGAGATCATTTTTGACAATTGTGTTTGTATTGTTAACTTGGCCATTGGCACATATAAACTAAAAGGGAAGTTGGTGGGAGAGGGGAAGAAGGGGTGGAGGGAGGCAGGGGGGGAGAAATATGTATGAAAGGAAATGATGATACAACCACCGACAAGATCAGTTATTTTAGCTTTATGTTAAATGTTCTTTTCTTTTCATTGAATCGAAGACAAATTTTGTGACGGGGCGCACAATGTAAAGCATTGTTATCATTAAGTATTCTGGTACAAGGGAAGATGTTCTTAATCATATAAAAACCTTGATCTCAAATCACAATACAATGCACTCAGAAACTAAAAGTGAATCTCAGTCTCGGTAGCATTATTACAAAAGGGCACAGTTTATCTAGTTCAACATTACTATATCTATGAATATTGTTATTAATAATAGGCAGCACACCCTGCTTACACGCATTCATCAAAAGGCCTTTCTTATACAATTTTCCAAGTTGAGACAGAGAGATATACTTTAAATATTCAAGACATAAAATACATAACAATTGAAACACAACACCAATATACGTTTTACTAATTTTATGGTTCTCTTCTTTCTCACTCAAATGAATTGAATAATTATTCAAATGGAATTCAAGAAAGTCCTGACGTAATAAAATAATAAATAGTTTAACTATAATATAATCTTATTTTTCTCTGAAAGCAATTCTGTTCCCGGTCTGACAGAAAATTATGGTTATCAATTTATGAAAATATTTTATGCATTTACGAAATGAGTTTCAATATTATATTTCAAACAAGTAAATCATAAAATATGAATATTCAAATTACCTTGTCTGTCATGCATAGAATCCAGAACCACCACAGTGAAAAATAGAAGTAGCCTACGCAGATAACAGTATTTCCAAGACACAAAATAAACATCCAACCTTCGTTTTTCACAGTCTATCTTTCATTCCACTAATACATTCTATCCAAGTCCTATTCCATTCAATCACAGACACTCTCAGATGCACACGAGAACAACCTTATGTTCTCCAAACAGTCTTTATATAGCCTTGTTTCATCACCGAGATATACCTGAACTAGGAAATGTAGTGCCGACCCATCACGTATACATATGCCACATGCTTATGTCAACAGCCGTCGCTTGTGTACTAACTATATGATGTCTACACAAATAGATATTTACCCATTCACTTCCTGACTAGATTTATAATAGTCTAAGCGTGACAGAACAAGAGAGAAAATGAGATTGGCCGTGCGTTGGTCAGTGGCTTATTTTACAGAGCTGAAAGTTGCATGTTTGACAGGTTTTGAGGATGAATTCTGACATGGAGAGGGTGTTGTCAAGGGTGACGCCAAGGTTTTTGACAGAATATGACATAAGAATAATGGTTTGGTCAAGAGTGACAGTGTCTACAGGGGAAAAAGACCGGTTGTGTTTGGAACCCATGAGCATAACTTCAGTTTTGTTAGCATTGAGCTGGAGCTTGTTGACAGTCATCCAGTTAGAAATGTTTTCAAAGCAGTCAGAAGTTTTGATCAGAATAGATAGAAGGTTTTGAGGAGTGTCATTGTTTTTTAATCTGTTTATCATCTGCTTAGAATTGGTGTAAAATGTCATGGTTTTGGATGATTTGAGATAGAGGATATGTGTAAAGGTTGAATAGAAACAGGGCCTAGAATTGACCCCTGAGGAACACCGAAGACATGTCTGGACGGTTCAGAAAGGTGGCTGTTGATGCAGACAGATTAGAAACGATCAGAAAAGTAAGAATGGAACCAGCTTAGGACACAGTCCTTTATTTCAAAAGAGTTCTCAAGGCTCTCAAGGAGGATGGAGTGTGTTACACTCATTCGATGTTGGTGTTTTTCTATCAGTAGTTGATTCAGCCCCAGTGCTTGAATTCTCCTGATAGGTGTAAACTCGGATTCGTTTATCCACGCAACCCGTTCAATCAGCATACAAGTCACAAAGTCGACGTATGAAGTTTTTCCACTTTTATTCAGCACACATCAACAACTGCATACAATCGCCTTTTCACTCTCAACTTTTTACTTTCCAACTGACTATCAACAACAACAACCTTTTTTGAAACAGTGCGGCACTTATATAGTCTCTTCATACTCCCGAACAATTTAGAACACGGCAGAATGACGCACTACAACCAATCAAATAAAACTTCGTCATCACTGACTTACGTCATACAACATTCTTTCTGTCCCAGAATGTCCTCAAATATCCCGAAACTTCGATCGATAGTAAACAAGCAGATCTAGAGAATTCTCCAACAATATCGACTAACAAAAATTATCAACGTTATAAAAAGCTTCTTCTAACAACCATGCAAACTCAAATCAAAGGTAAATACACTCTATTATTGAATACTTTGCAAACTAAAACGAACAGATCTATCGCGCGCGCTTCACTCATAATATCGTGCGCATTTCACACGCACCATCATGCGCGTTTCAACGTAACAGAGTGATCGATAGTGTCAAAAGCGGCTGAGAGATCGAGAAGAGTCAATAAAGAGATTTTACCAGAGCCAGTGGCAGAGAGCAGGTCATTCAGGATGGTAGGCACACTGGAATGGACAGAACAAGTTGTTGGAAGAGAGATGATGGTTGAGCTGTTTCAGGACAACCTTCTCCAGGAGTTTGGATAGAAAAGGGGAGATTAGAGACAGGGCTGTAGTTCTTCAAGTCTTCTGGATCAAGGTTTGATTTATTTAGTAGTGGCTGCACGATGACATAGGTAAGGCTGCTGCGCTCCCTTGTCATCTCCATCTTCCTATATGCTTGCGAAACATGGACCCTCACAGCAGATCTCCAACGAAGAATACAAAGCATGGAGATGAGGTGCTACAGAAGACTTCTGGGCATTTCCTATACCCAGCACATCACAACGACGAAGTCCGACAGACCATCACACAAGCCATTGAACAACACGATGACCTGCTCACAGTGGTGAAGAAACGGAAACTCCGATCCAGTTGTATGGCCATGTCACCAGATCATCAGGCCTTGCAAAGACCATCCTGCAAGGCACAGTGCAAGGAGGTAGAAGAAGAGGGAGACCAAAAAAGAGGTGGGAGGACAACATTCCAGAATGGACTGGTTTGACACTGAGCGAAACAATCCGGGTTGCTGAGGACAGGGAAAGATGGAGTACGCTGGTTAAACGATCATCTGTGGTGCCCCTACCACCTCCGAGTTATGGGATTGGATAGGATAGGATAGGCACGATGGCATACTTGAAACACGAGGAAACCAAACCGATTACAAGGAAGAGTTAACTATGTTGGTGATGGCTGGAAGGAGATCAGTGATACAATCTTTAAAAATTGAGGTAGGGATGGGATCAAGCTCGCAGATCTAAAACGACATGGTGCTGAGAATTTCAGCCATTTCAGTTTCTGAGACATTATGAAAGGAAATAAGTGGCGTGCTGATAAAAGGCAGATCTGGAGGACATGGTTGACAAGGCGTGTTGTCAAGAGATTTACGAATAGCTTCGATTTGCATGGTCAAGAAATTTGAAAAGGATGAAGGTAGTTCAGAAAGTTAAATTTTTGTTGGAAGAGGAGAAGTGTTGGTGTTCCCCAGGAGGTCATTCATAGGAGAAAATAAGTTTTTGGAAGAAGTAGAGTTGCCAATTTTTCTGTTGTAGTTATGTATTTTAGCTGCAGAGATGGCTTTTTAGATGCCTCATCCCTAGTTGCAGGGATTCCTATCCTATCCTGTCCCGTAACATGAAGGTAGTTGGGGCACCACAGATGATCATTTAACCAGCGTACTCATCTTTCTCTGTCCTCAGCAACCCTCATGGCTTTGCTCAGTGTCAAGCCAGTCCATTCTCAAATGTTGTCCTCTAACCTCTTTTTTTGTTTCCCTCTTCTTCTGCTTCTTTGCACTGGGCCTTGCAGGATGGTCTTTGCTAGGCCTGATGCTCTGGTGATGAGGCCATACCATCGGAGTTTCTGTTTATTTACCACTGTGAGCATGTCATCATGTTGTTCAATGGCTTGTGTGATGGTCTGTCCGACTTCATCATTGATGATGAAACCAATGACGAAGTCCGACAGACATTGCAGGGATTAGTGGGATATAAACCCCAGAATAAATTACTGACTAATTGGCGCATGGAGGCATCTATCTCAAGATCTGCCATAAGGACAGTAGTTTTTCCTACTAGGTCCATGTAGCTTCATAGAGAAAAACTAGCTGTTTTAAAGTTTAATGATAAATATGAATACTGTGAAAGGACTGATTTTAATGTTCTTTTGAAGAGCACTAATTTGAGATTTTACGCCATTTTACCTTCTGTTGGGACTTGGTACTTTTCCATGCAAGATCCGTTATTACTTCATGCATGTATGGAATACGTAATGGTTGAGATCAGTCCATTTGTTTCTGCTTTCAGGGCGCCTGCAGAGAAAGTACGGAGAATTGGGTGGGCAACTGGAGGTGATCGAGTTCAATCGTGGCAAAAGCGGAATTGGGTTGAGTCTGGCTGGCAACAAGGATCGCAGCATCATGAGTGTCTTTGTTGCCGGCATCCAGCCTGACAGTCCCGCTGCCCGCGATGGTCGAATTGTAGTGGGCGATGAATTGCTAGAGGTGGGTGGGTTTCTTGTTTCTCAAATAATATGAAATTTCTTACTGATTGCATTGTGGGGCAAGTTATGAAAAAATTGGGTATGTGGGGCTCTGAAAAATGTGGTAAAAGTACAAAAATCCTACTCTTGTTTACTCATGATGCTTCACAAATGTACCCCATGTGGAGGTGGGTGATGGGGGTTTCTGTATAAATAGTATCCCCACTTTCTGGAAATTTAGTGCTTTAAATTCCCACTGTCACTGTCTTTCTCCTTTGTTCTTTCTCATTTCTACTCTGTTCTATCAATCTACTATACTATCTTCTTCTTCGCTAGACCAGTCACCTACCTTTTTTCTTGAACACTCTTCCGGGACAAACCTCCTCATTTGGGCGTGAGGTCTGTTTGGTCAGCTTGGGGATATTGAACGCTTTCTGCCAAATGGTCTCTGGGGCTTCCTAAGATGTTATTATTTGGCAATGTAGGCATTTAATATGTTTGTGTTTTGTTGACATTTCATAATGATGTTTGTATTATATTTTGTTTTTGTAAACGGGGGTTCGAGTATAGCCTCGGCGTCCCTGCGTGGGATGTCTTTATTGTAAAGTGACTGGCTGGTGGAATGCCTTCAGTGTTATCACTAGGGTTGTTTCGGCAGATCTTTTATGCAGATTAGGGGTGAGTCCTCTTTCAGCGAAGTTGTGGTCTTGATTTTGTGGTCCTGATTCGGCTCTTTGCAGTCCGCTGGACCCTGTAAGCATTAAATAACTAACTATCTACACCAAGGACCCAGTTGCTTGTCATCACTCTTCCCAAAACAGGGTAACTTTCAGGAGTCTGAAAACTACCGCACCATCAGCCTCATCAGCCATTCCAGCAAAGTCCTCCTGAAAATAATACACCACAGGTTAAAACCCCAAGCTGAACAAATCATAGCTGAAGAAAAAGGAGGATTCAGGGCAGGGCGAAGGACCACTGAACAGATTTTCAACCTCAGAATAATTTGCAAGAAATGCCTACAGCACCATAACATCTATATCATGTGTTTGTAGACTTCAAAAAAGTGTTTGACTGAGTCTGGCATGCAGCTGTAGGCAACCATGAGAGTGTACAATATCAGCCATAACATTTTTGAAGTCATCAAAAGCCTGTATGACAAGGCTACCAGTGCAGTCCTCCACAACAGCGCCATCGGGAACTGGTTCAGAACAACCATCGGCGTGCATCAAGAATGCCTACTTTTTCCCAAACTCTTCAATATCTTCCTGGAGCGCATCTTGTCTAATGCCCTTGCAGATCATGAAGGCAAAATCAGCATAGGTGGTAGAGCAATCTTTAACCTCTGTTTTCGGATGACATTGATGGATTGGCTGGAGAGGAACAAGATCTTGAACAGCTGGTACAGAGGCTTGACACCACCTCCACAGCCTTTGGAATGAAAATAAGTGCAGAGAAGACCAAAATGAGGACCAACAACACCAATGGCATCAACAAGGACATCAAAGTCCAAGGCCAATTCCTCAACACTGTGCATAGCTTCAAATATTTATGAGCCATTGTATTTGACAATGGGTCCCAACAGAAAGTCCTCTCCAGGATCACACACACAACTGCTGCCCTGACAATGTTGAAACCCATTTGGAAAGACAGGACCATCAGTCTACACTCCAATGTAAGGCTGCTGCGCTCCCTTGTCATCTCCATCTTCCTTTACGCTTGTGAAAAATGAACTCTCACAGCAGACCTACAACGAAGACTTCGGGGCATTTCCTATACCCAGCACATCACAAACAATGAAGTCCGACAGACCATCACACAAGCCATTGGACAACATGACGTTCTCACAGTGGGGAAGAAATGGAAACTCTGATGGTATGGCCACTTCAGCAGAGCATCAGGCCTTGCAAAGACCATCCTGCAGGGCATGGTGCAAGGAGGCAGAAGAAAAGGGAGAGAAAAAAAGAGGTGGAAGGTCAAATTCGAGAATGGACTGGCTTGACATTGAGCAAAGCCATGAGGGTTTCTGAGGACAGAGAAAGATTAGTACGTTGGTTAAACGATCATCTGTAGTGCCTAACTACTTTTGAATTACAGGATAGGATAGGATAGGATTAGGATAGGATAGATTTCATTAATATTTATAATGATGTTTATATTCTATTTGGTTTTTGATGAATTCAATAAATTAGAGTACATCTCAGCTTCCCCTGCATGGGATGCCTTTATTGTAAAGTGTCCGGCTGGTGGGATGTCCTCAGTGTTACCATTAGGGTTGTTTCAGCAGGTCTTTTATACGGATCGGGGATGATCCCTCTTTCAACCACACTGTGGTCCTGATTTGGCCGTTTGCAGTTCGCTGGACCCCTATAAACAATGACTAACTAACTACCTAACTTACTTCACAAATGTTTGCAAGTAGCAGTTCTTTCTTTCATGCATTTCAGATCAACGGCACAGTTCTTTATGGCAGAAGTCATTCCAATGCGTCGGCAGCAGTAAAGGGCATCACCTCACCCAAAGTGAAACTCGTCATCAACAGACGTTCAGACAATCTGGAACGGATGGCTGTCAAACCACTGCATATGGGGCCTTTGTTATCTCCTGAGGTAATATTTCATTGATTTGTTGTTCTCTGTTACTTAGTGAAGCACAGCTTCAAATACTTAGGAGCGCAGTTGTATCAGACAGTGAGTACCGACAGGAAGTCCTCTCCAGGATAGCACAAACAACTGCTGTTCTGAAAAGATTGAAGCCCATTTGGAAAGACAGGACCATCCGTCTAAACTCCAAGGTAAGGTTGCTGCGCTCCCTTGTTATCTCCATTTTCCTATACTCTTGCGAAATATGGATCGCACAGCAGACTACAACGAACAGGCCTTGCAAAAACTATCCTGCAAGGCATGGTGCAAGGAGGCAGAAGAAGAGGGAGACAGAAAAAGAGGTGGGAAGACATTTGAGAATGGACTTGAAGCCATGAAGACTTGCGAGGAGAG
Source organism: Oncomelania hupensis (assembly GCA_036898135.1). Lineage (NCBI taxonomy): Eukaryota > Metazoa > Mollusca > Gastropoda > Littorinimorpha > Pomatiopsidae > Oncomelania > Oncomelania hupensis. The sequence continues at coordinate 1,592,304 of CM072516.1, forward strand.
GACAGATAAAGATGGAGTACGCTGGTAAAACAATCATCTTTGGTGCCCCAACGGCTTTCCAGTTATAGGATAGCATAGGTGACTTGAACTGATTTGTCCTGAAAGTGGCAAGGGTATGAAGAGTGCTTTATGTTTTATTACTGTGGAAATGGCATTGTTGTCACATTAATGGATAATCCTTGCTCAAACTAAGGACTGAGCTTTTCATTTTAGGCATCCGTTCTTGTTAGGTAAACAAACAGCTGTGCCTACTCTATACACTCTATATATATATATATTTGTCCAAGGTGCTATTTTTTAGAATCAATCTTGAGGCTATTAATAGGCGCATATATGAATTAATTTTATCGATTTATGTCAAACCCATACCTTTTAAGGAAGTTAATTTGTTTGGCTTAATCTTTTTTTTTTCTTTTTATGTGGGGAAACACTATGAATGTAAAAAAGGATGTGTTGAAATGTGTGATGTTGGGACCCTTTCAATAAATGGTGTTTGGTGCTGGTTATACAGCCTGCATCTGATAATGCTTTCCAAAATGGGGCTTTCTTTACAATGTATGCATCATGCTTTTATTTGTATGTGGCATATTGCAGTTGGAACATGCCAAGCCAACAATGAGCGACCCTGCAGCAGACGCTGTTGAGATTATTCATTTGCAGAAGGTCAGTTTTCAAATCATTATTGCCTTTGCCTTTGTGCAGGGGATGACAAGTCATTGGTAGATGCCTTTTTGATGCATGGCAACGTGTCTATGTACTCACTTCCACCCACCCACCCCCAAAACCCAAAACTCTCCCTCACTCCTTTCCCCCTCACTCCCAAATTTGTTGGGGCAAATCTGTCAAAAATTACATAGACAAAAAAAGTCCTTCCGCCGTCTGCCATCTGTCTGTGCAAAATGTTAAAATGGCTAAGTACTCCAAACTTATTTCACTATCACAACCAAACTTGGTAAAGATGGTGTATACCATGAGACCTCATAAATGATCAGGGAATGAATGACTTCACTTCAAGGTCAAGGTCACAGGATCAACAAATGTTAGTTTAAAAAATGACAATTGTTCACAAAATTTCTTTTTTTTTCTAGGTTGTTAATATTGAACTTATGATTCTTTGTTGCATGACAAACATATTTGCAAATTTGGTCATCCTCACTCCAAGGTCAAGGTCAAGGTCAATGGAGCTGTCTAAAGTCTGTTAGTATAGGGACCTTGAAGTGACCTTGACCCTAACTATGAGAGTTGTAAAGTCCAAACTTGTTGTATTTAGAGATGGTAGATTGATCTTTCATATTTGTTCTGTTTTTGCATTGATAGTGAAGATCAAGGTCATTTTAGATCTTGCTAAAACATCCACAAATAGGCCATCGTACAGTGCAATGGCTGTTTATTTAACCCATAGTATGCAACAACATTAGGTCAGACATGAGAGGTCATGTGAGGGTCAAGGTCATCCCAAGGTCAAGTCCACTGAAGGTCAAGGTCATCCAAGGTGACCGTAATTTGCTTAATACAACTTTTGCTGTTGTTTATTGATAGTACATGAGTGCGTTTGGAGCCAGAGGTCAAGGTAATCTCATGGTCAAGAGCATAGAAAGATCAAAAGTCAGTATTACGTTGCATTTTAATGCCGCCATTTCAATTTGTATTTCAGGCATTCATTTTCATGTTAAATATTGCCAGTTTCTTAAAAAGCATGTGATTAACATGGGCTTTGTCTTTTTTTTTTTTTACATGAACAAAATGTTTGCTAATGCTATATTGTAAGAACAAAGAAATTGGATAAAATGTTTGTTTGATTGCTGTTTGTAAGAACAAAGGTGTTGGCACCTTATGCATGCCATGATAACATGGAATATCAGTGACCATCATCCCCATGTCTGAAGGCACCATTTAGGAAATTATATAGCAGCAGTTTTCCTAATTTGAGTATCAAAATCTTGATGAGTTTTAGCAATGCCAGTTAGTTTGCTTCAATGATTGGTTTGGCATCAGCAGTTAATACGCTCTTTATTAACTCTTTCCTGCCAGGATGTTTCCACGTTTGTGCCAGACATTTCTCTGGCACCGGAAAGAAAGTTCAGTACCTTAGGCATTTAAGCTACTGTTCTTTCAATAATAGTTGTTAAATAGACATATTTCATATAAAATTAAAGGTAAAGAGTGAAGAATAAGAAAAAAAAAACCAAAAAATGTTAATTTGATTATGTTATTGAAATATGTGTTTTGAAAGCATGTTGATCTTTTTGAAATGATAAAATAAAATAAAAATATTTCTACATACCACAGTGATAAAAAAAATCTGGAGGAATCATTCCAATCACTGAATCAGCTTCACACACCAGAAATAAAATTTATTTAGGAATCAAAATACACTTTACAGTTACACTGTCGATTGTGCCCATCACAATGCTTAGTAAAATGCACAAAAAACCACTCTAAAAAACGAATCAATTTGAAGAAAAAAACGCGCCTGTCGATCGAGAACGAAAGTAGATTTTAAGAGTTATCTCTCTTTGGTTAAAATAAAACTTGGATGTGGACTGCGCAAAAAACCGGAATGAAACGGAATACTAATATTCGAAGATATATCGTCGATTGGCACAAAACATGGCGGCTCAGATCGACGATATATCGTCGATTGGCAGGGAAAGAGTTAACAGCAATGTGTTTTGTCTTGTCTGTTGTTTGTTGTTATGTGTGTGTGTTGTACATATTGTAAATGCTGTGTTGTTATGTGTGTGTGTTGTACATATTGTAAATGCTGTGTTGTTATGTGTGTGTGGTACATATTGTAAATGCTGTGTTGTTATGTGTGTGTGTGGTACATATTGTAAATGCTGTGTTGTTATGTGTGGTACATATTGTAAATGCTGTGTTGTTATGTGTTGTGGTACATATTGTAAATGCTGTGTTGTTATGTGTGTGGGTACATATTGTAAATGCTGTGTTGTTATGTGTGTGGTACATATTGTAAATGCTGTGTTGTTATGTGTGTGGTACATATTGTAAATGCTGTGTTGTATTTTACAGCAGGGAACACAAGGCCTGGGGTTTGGTATCGTGGAGGAGACTAGAGATGGTCGCCATGGACTGTACGTTCGTCATATCACCATCGGTGGTGCAGCAGCCAGGGTGAGTTTCACCTCTTAGGTTATTTGTCGCGTTTGATTGTCTTGGGTCGTAAATAATATTAACATCTCTATTTCGTTACTGTAGTTAGTGAATAAACCTACACATAGATTTGCAAGACTTTAAACAAAAATATTGCTGTGTGTAGAATGAAGGACAGGAACTGTAATTTCTGTACTATGTGGCACATAATGGCACCAGAGTAGAAGTTCAGTTTCCTATTTGCTCTGCTTTGAACATTGTGCTTGCATGATGTTGATAACAAAAATCCACAAAAGCCGTGTGGACTGGTTGCTACGTTAGTCTTTATTATAGGATGGTGGTGTTTTCTTGTGCACCTATAGGATGGTCATATGGCTGTTGGTGATGAGCTGCTGGAGATTGGTGAGGACTCTTTGGTCAGTGTGCAAGTTGACAAAGCTAATGAGGCTGCGTAAAGCACAGGGCACAGTGAGGCTAAAGGTGCGCAAAGCTGGCACAGTCCCACCTGATCATCAAGTCAAATTGGGGCCACAGGACAGCATTAAACTCAACAATACTACAGGTGAGTTGTTTGTTGATGTTCATTTATTTAGCTATTCTTGTTTTCGCCCTATGTTGCTTTTATATTATATTTATGTATTTATTTTTTTATTTATTTCGTTTTTTTTTTTTTTTTTCTTATTTAGTTACTTATTTACTCATTTATTTTATTTCAAATTTCCTTCCCGAGCTTTGCAGGTGTAATATTTTGGCCTAGATGTGTGTCAATCTATGCTAGTCAGATGCTGTTTATAGGTTAGACATAGCTTTATTATGTATTGTACATCAATATCAAGCGAACTGCGTACTAATAATATAACATGCCATTACTGTTTTATACATTATTAGTGTTATGAATATTATATTTGATGATACCAAACTGTGTGTGCTAATTCCACATTTTACTTTTACTAAAAATATTATTCTATTTGCTTTAGCGTGTTGTTTGGTTAATAAACTGGGCATTCCTAATTATGAGGTCAATGTGCTAACTGTTTGATTACTAAAATCTGGCTTCCTTAATGAGACAATAACTGTTTGATTACTAAACTGGGCATTCCTTTATGAGACAATAACCGTTTAATTACTAAAACTGGGCATTCCTTAATGCACAATAACTGTTTGATTACTAATAATGGGTCATCCTTTATGAGACAAGATTAAACTGTTTAATTTACCTAACACTGGGCATTCTTACTGAGACAATACTGTTTGATTACTAAATGGGCATTCCTTAATGAGACAATAACTGTTTGATTACTAAACTGGGTATATTTCTTTAAGAGACAATAACTGTTTGAATTACTAATACTGGGCATTCCTTAATGCGACAATAACTGTTTGATTACTAAACTGGGCATTCCTTAATGAGGACAATAACTGTTTGATTACTAAACTGGGCATTCCTTTATGAGACAATAACTGTTTGATTACTAAACTGGGGCATTCCCTTAATGAGACAATAACTGTTTGATTACTAAACTGGGCATTCCTTTATGAGACAATAACTGTTAATTACTAAACATGGGCATTCCTTAATGCAACAATAACTGTTTGATTACTAAACTGGGTATTCCATACAGAGACATAACTGTTTATAAAACTGGGCATTCCTTAATGCGAACAATAAATGTTTGATTACTAAACTTGGGCATTCCTTAATGAGACAAACTGTTTTGATTACTAAACTGGGCATTCCTTTATGAGACAATAACTGTTTAATTACTAAACTGGGCATTCCTTAATGAGACAATAACTGTTTGATTACTAAACTGGGCATTCCTTATGAGACAATAACAAAAATATTCTTATTTACTAAACAGTTCTTACTATTAATATGAGACAATATCTGATTGATTACTAAACTGTGCATTCCTTTATGAGACATAACTGTTTGATTCCATACACTGGGCATATCCTTTATGAGACAATAGAATGAATTCTTGGGATTCATTAAAGAGACAACATGTTTGTGCTTGATTAAATCTGAAGTAATTTTATGAATATTATCAGTGCAGTGTGTCTATAAATCACATGGATGTATAAAGTATGTGGTTGTGATCCACCGGGTTACCTTTCTGTTGGAAAAGCTGTTATCTGATATATATTGCCATATAATAATATGTACCATGTAATACCATAGTATACAATGTATGTGGGTTGTCCAATGGTACATTGTATGGACCAAGTTTTTGTTCTTGATAAAATGTAACCATATCCAATGTTTCCATGTAATTACCATAGATCTAGTACCTGTACACAATAGATACCAGTAATACCATAGAATAATGGTTCTTGATATAATTAAAAATGTACTATAATTCCTATTTAACAACTAGACATCTGCTATAGTAATTGTCATGGAATATGTAAAGCTTTACATACATCATTATTTGGATTCCTTTTATGTTTTTATAATGACATTAACTGTATATGTATTTATAGTGGTGGCATATTATGGTATGTGATATTTCACTGCACAGTATCAATAACTATAGGTAATTTGTAGGTATATGTGTCCTAATATTGAATGATGACTAAAGCAGCATTATGTTACTGATCGTTGACGTGGGTGTTGCTTATGGTTTCCTGGCATGACTGTACGATAAAGAACGTAATGTATTGTACTGTTGTTGTAAGCCATTATAAAACATTAGACATTGATATCTTGTAACCATTGTAGTTTACCTGCTGTTAACACTGAACATGTAGACTTAGTGATTCGATTCAAAGTTCATTGAAAGTAATACAACTATGCTTTGGCCTCTGACAGCCTTATAAATCACCTTTTGGATATGAATATGTAGTATCATGTTTTATAGCATAGCCATTAGTTTTCGCCGTTCTTCTTTATTATTAATAAGTCAGGTCTACTGTTTGTTATAAATCATAGGTTGTGCCTGTGTTATTTCTTGTCGCCATTTGAGCAAGCTCACACTTACTGTTTGTTATAGTTAATAAGACAAAAAAATATTGAGTTTAATATTAGAAGTGTAAAGCTGCATCTAGTAATCACTCTGACCCACCTATTTAGACCCACCTATATCACTCTGACCCACCTATATCACTTCTAGGACCCACCTATATCCTCTCTGACCCACTATATCACTCCCTGACCCACTATATCACTCCCTGACTACTCTCTCTCTCTCTCTCTCTCTCTCTCATCTGTTCTTCTCTCTCTCTCTCTCTCTGTTCTCTCTCTCTCTCTTCTTTCTCTCTCTCTCTCTCTCTCCATCTCTCTCTTCTCTCTCTCTCTCTCTCTCTCTCTCTCTCTCTCTCCTCTCTCCATCATCTCTCTTTCTCTCTTCTCTTTCTCTCTCTCTCTCTCCATCTCTCTCTCCATCTCTTTCTCTCTCTCTTCCATCTCCTCTCTCTCCATTCTCTCTCTCTCTCTCTCTCTCTCTCTCTCTCTTTCTCTCTCTCCATCTCTCTCTCCATTCTCTCTCCATCTCTCTCTCCATCTCTCTCTCCATCTCTCTCTCTCCATCTCTTTCTCTCTCTCTCTCTCACCAATTACATATCCATACATAAAAAATAAAACCATCTCTCTCTCATCTTTTCTCTTCTTTTCATCTCTCTCTCCATCTCTCTCTCTCTCATTCTCTCTCTCTCTCTCTCTCTCTCTCTCTCTCTCTCTCTCTCTCTCTCTCTCTCTCTCTCTCTCTCTCATCTCTCTCTCCATCTCTCTCTCTCTCCATCATCTCTCCTCTCTCTTCCATTTCTCTCTCTCTCTTCCATCTCTCTCTTCTCTCTCTCTCTCTCTCTCTCTCTCTCATCTTCTCTCTCTCTTTTTTTTTTTTTCTAACCCCTTTTCCCTTTTCATTTGTATTTTGTTTTCCTCATAGAGTTAGCGAACCCCCACCTCCCTCCCTTCCTCTCTCTTTCCCCCCTTTCACTCACTTTCTCTCTCTCTTTCTTCTTTCCCTCTCTTAACTCTCTCTCTCTCTCTCTCTCTCTCTCTCTCTTTCACTCTCTCTTTTTCTCTCACTCTTTCTCTCTTCTTTTCTCTCTCTCTTTCCAATTTCTGTTGAAATCTGAGTATCACTCTCCAATCCTCTCTTTATTCTGTAGAATTCATATATTTAATTATTTAATACATTTAATTATCTATTTATCTTCACTGTCATTAGAATATTTATAAATCTGTTTATATTTGTGTGTGTATCAATATTAACTGTAGATTGTATTACATATTTCATATTTTAAAAGTGGTTTACTATTACACTTGTACTATAGCTTTTGTAGAAGTAGATTTGGCACTAACTTTATGTTATTCAATGCTTAGTAGTAAATGCACATACACTTTACAGTGTCAGTACTGGCACAAGCTCCATCTTCACACAAACAGCACTCATGTTTACCTATGTGATAACAGTGACAAATGATTGCACCCCCAATCTTACTTACAAATTTTAGTTATTGTCTTATTTAGCATATATATATATATTATATATATATATATATATATATATATAATATATATATATATATATCTATATATATATATATATATATATATATATATATATATATTCTCATATTTACCGGAATGTGTCAACCTGCACAACCGTTAGTACAACGGCCGTTGTGATACGGCCTCCCGGAAAGTGTCAACATCGCAAGTTGCCACATACCGGGAGGCCCCGAAGTACTTAAAGAAACTTGAGAAAAAAGTAACTTTCGTCCCCTCTAGGCGACGAAGTAGGTCACGCTTAGTTGTATCTAGGTCAGGGGACTTTTACCAACCGTTTGGGAATATTTTCGAACCGTTTATTGACGCCGGATAGCGTCCTTACTTGGTTTCATACAATTTAAGAATCCAAGAAGGCAGATGGGTTTTTGGGACGGAAAGAGCGGAAAGAGTTAGGGCAAGGGCTAGTGATAGAACTGCAACTAACCCTTACCCGAACCCTTTCCCTTAAATAGCGCTCTTTCCGTCACAAAGTAAATGTTGACACATTCCGGTGCGTATAAGAGTATATATATATATATATATATATATATATATATATATATATATATATATATATATATATATATATATATATATATATATATTATATATATATATATATATATATATTATATATATATATATATATATATTATATAAAGTTTGAAAGGCCTCAACAAACTGCAGGCATTTGCTATGACACATAGTATTTTTGTGACAAATGTGTGTGTGTTGTGGAGGAGGAGGACATGGAGGGGTGGGGGGTGAGAGGGAGAGGGGAATTCCCTTCCAAGTAGAATAATCTTTGTGGGTCATCCTCACTTGAGATGTGAGATGGGAGGAAAGCAGTTTTATAAGTGATCGTATTTGACACTGATTGAATTAATGTTTAATTTCCTTTTGTGACAGAGTGTAGTGAACTATGTTGTTTATTGAAATAGCTCCTTGTCCACTTTTAAATGTGTACACAAATGTTACTATGGTCTTCAACAACATTTGTCCTCACATGTTATCACTTTGATATTATTTATGTTGTATTTCCCTACAACCATGTATCAATTACTAACTCTTTAACTATATCGTGTTTGTGAAAATTTAGTTAGTTATCAAGTTTGTTAGCTGGTTTTGTTGATTTTTAATTAATTATTTGTATTGTTTTTGTGTATTGTATTGTTAGGCTTAGTTTGATATATAAATGAATATTATTGCATTGTATATTAGAGTTGAAGAAAACATTTGAAAGTTTTTTCACATTATTGCAGCGCAAAATAATGTTAATAATTAATTACTTAAAAACCTGATGCCAAATTCATATCTTTTAAATATTTGTTGTTGTTGACAATATGAGTTTGTCAGTACGCATTTTGTCACACATGTTCTGTTGCATGGCAACCAACTTAACAACAACAGCATCTTGTCTGCTGCACACACACACACACACACACACACACACACACTGCATACACATATATAGGCCTACAATAAATAAATGTTTACATTACTACACCCTAGGAATCATGACAACACATGTTATTGGCTTGGTCAGTCAATTAATAAATAAATGGTTACATTAGGACACCTTAGGAATCATGACAACAAATGTTATTGGCTTGGTCAGTCAATCAATAAATAAACGGTTACATTAGGACATCATCGGAATCATGACAACTCATGTTATTGACTTGGTCAGTCAATCAATAAATAAATGGTTATATTAGGACACCCTAGGAATCATGACAACAAATATTATTGGCTTGGTCAATCAATCAGTAAATAGTTGGTTTATTGTCTTCTTACACAGTTATGATTGTGGACACCATCGCCATAAAAGTACAGAACAATTTGTTTGTCAGACAGGAGATGTACAAACATTGCATTCAAATCATCAGAATTATTTTTGCCTAATTATGAAAAAAAATTTTAAGTTTAAAGATAAAAATTCTGGACGGTGGTATTGGGGCTTTTGTTGTTTAAATGGTGACACTGATGACAGGGCTGCCAGCTGTGTACAACGGCAATCTGCAATGATTAGTTTTTATTCCACAAAATAATTCACATGATCATCTTTTTGTGCTGCCAGCAACAACAACAGTTTCTCGCTTTACATTGTCATCATGTCCATGCTTTACTTTGTAATCATGTCTATGCTTTACTTTGTCATCATGTCCATGCTTTACTTTGTAATCATGTCCATGCTTTACTTTGTCATCATGTCTATGCTTTACTTTGTCATCATGTACATGCTTTACTTTGTCATCATGTCCATGCTCTACTTTGTCTTCATGTCCATGCTCTGCTTTGTCTTCATGTCCATGCTCTACTTTGTCATGTCCACGCTCTACTTTGTCATCATGTCCACGCTCTACTTTGTCATCATGTCCACGCTCTACTTTGTCATCATGTCCATGCTTTACTTTGTCATCATGTCCATGCTCTACTTTGTCATCATGTCCATGTTCTGCTTTGTCATCATGTCCATGCTTTCCTTTGTCTTCATGTCCATGCTCTGCTTTGTCTTCATGTCCATGCTCTACTTTGTCATGTCCACGCTCCACTTTGTCTTCATGTCCACGCTCTACTTTGTCATCATGTCCATGCTCTACTTTGTCATCATGTCCACGCTCTAATTTGTCATCATGTCCACGCTCTACTTTGTCATCATGTCCATGCTTTACTTTGTCATCATGTCCATGCTCTACTTTGTCATCATGTCCATGCTCTGCTTTGTCATCATGTCCATGCTTTACTTTGTCATCATGTCCAAGCTCTACTTTGTCATAGTGTTCATGCTTTACTTTGTCATCATGTCCATGCTCTACTTTGTCATCATGTCCATGCATTACTTTGTCATGTTCATGCTCTACTTTGTCATCATGTCCACACTTTACTTTGTCATCATGTCCATGTGTTACTTTGTCATCCTGTCCATGCGTTACTTTGTCATCATGTTTATGCTCTACTTTGTCATCCTGCCCATGCTCTACTTTGTCATCATGTTCATGCTCTACTTTGCCATCATGTCCATGCGTTAATTTGTGATCTCAAACTCAATTATCTTTTATTTTAAATTTTGCTAATCTTCCTAATTTGCAACAAAAAGGCCCTAATGTTTCATGTGCTATCGTTTCCTAATGTTCACATGCATCTGATATTTTAGTAGCAGGTTAACCATTTGCATTATTACATTGGTGCATTTTATTTATGTATACTAAATGCGTAATTGTGCAGACATTTCAATATGACTTTATACATCTTTATACGTTTGTTGGGTGCTTTTTTCAGATGAGTCCTCCACAGATCCACCAGAGGAGGAGCCCCCTTCCGATCCACTGACATGTCCCATTGTCCCAGGCAAGGAGACCTATATTGAGATAGAGAAAGGCCGCACTGGTTTGGGCTTGAGTATTGTCGGTGGCTGCGATACACTTCTTGTAAGTCATCCACAGTTTTATGATAATGATATCATTAATAGCTTTTTGCACAAATATGGGTCAGGGTGAGTCAAACAATATACGTTATGGGCATGTTGGTGTGAAATATCAGATATGTCCAATGAGATCTATTCAATGTGTCCACGAGCCGAAGGCGAGTGAAACATTGAATCGATCTCGTCATAGTATGCAGCAACGTTGAGTTCTTTGATCAGACATGCATTAGAAATCATGTGAGGGTCAAGATCATCCCACAATCAAGGTCACTGAAAGTCAAGGTCATCCCAAGTAAACTGTTCTTTTTTTTTTCTTTTTTGTGTGTGCATAATACAACTTTTGCTGTACTTTATTTCATAGTACATGAGTGTATTTGGAGCCGGATGTCAATGTAATCTAAAGGTCAAGAGCATCAAAAGATCACAGTCGGTATTTGCATTTTAATGTCACCATCTCATTTTGTTTTGTCTGGCCACTCATTTTCATGTTAAATATTGCCAGTTCCATAAGAGCATGTGAGTTATATGGGCTTTGCCCTTCTAGTTTGTTTGTGCCTTTGACATCCTGCCCTCAGTCACCCAGTCCCAGACATGGTCAGCTATATGTCCTTTTGGATGTTGGTGGTGGGGTTAGCAAGTTTGCAGTGAGTTGTTTGTATGTTTGTTTGTATGTAGATTATAGTCACACGACACTTTCGCATATAGGTGACTACTGGACCGATTTATACTGACACCAGCGGGCCAGTTGTTGGTAAAGGGGAAAATAATATGATCACACGTTGACCAATCCGGGATTCGAACCAGCGACCTTTCGGTTACTAGCAAGACGCTCTTACCAACTGAGCTACCCGGCCCCTCGCAGTGAGTTTCTCTGTGACTGACTTTTATATAGAGAGATGAAAGAGAGGTTCTTTGTTCAGTTTGGATTGCATTCCTGATAAATTTTGCAGTGACCAGAGACTGACTTTTTAGGAAATCCAATAAGTTTGATTGGAATACTGCCCTTGATGTTTTGTGAAGACTGGCTTTCTTCTTGCCTGGTGTAGAGGTGAGGGGGGGGGGAGGGATAATAATTGCAGTTTCAGAGCTGTTCACTCCTCCGGTTTGACTGGATTTTCTCCGTTTTGTCTGTAAAAATCCGCTTATCCGTTTTGAAAACAAAAACTCCGGTTTCAAACGTGAGCGATTAAAAAAAAAAAGTAGTTTTTTCGGTAGAAAGACGCTTTTTCTTCCGTTTCGTAAGTTTTCCGTAATAAGACAAAAACTGGAATTTCCTGTACAAGTTTCGATTTCCGGCTCTCGCACTTTCTTTCGTGTGTGATCTAGCATTTGTGCATGTTTTCGAAGTGACTAGTCTGTTCGCGATGCCGAAAATAAAAAACGCAGAAGATGGTAGACAAACACCACCCAAAAAGAAGATGCTTTACACGCAGAAGTGGAATGCTTCTTATTCAGAACTGCATAAGTGCTTAACGAGCTCCGAAAGGTCTGAAAACTATGCTTACTGCAAAATTTGCTAACTTGACTTCAGCGTTGCGGACGGCGGTAGAAATGCCATTGAAAGGCACGTGAACTGTGGTAGACACAAGCAGTTGCAACAAGAGCAGGCTAACCAACGCACAATAAGCTCGTTTATTGCTAAAGCAATAAATAAGTGAATGCTTTTTCAAATTTACTTTTTAATGTGTTTTTGTAGTAAATTTAACTGTCTTTTTGTTTTCTTTTTTCTCAATCTCTCAAAAAATGTATTCCAGTACTGTACTCCTGACAGACAGATGAAACTCCTGACAAGACAGTCTGCTTACTCCTGACTGGCATTGGTAGGGGTGAACAGGTCTGCAGTTTGATTTTATGTTGAATTTGGTTCTGCAGGGTGCTATTATCATCCACGAAGTGTATGCAGATGGAGCAGCTGCAAGGGATGGGCGAATATGGGCTGGAGACCAAATCCTTGAGGTACTTTTCCAAAACAGTATCGAAAAAAAATCTAGATTTTAATTGTGAAAGAGATAACTTTATTTAGCAACAACACAGCATTTTTTCAAATCTCCCCCCCCCTTCCCCCTCCCCCCCAAAAAAATTTTTTTCGTTGTTTTTGCCTTAATTTAATACAGGATAACATGTATATTGCACAAAAAAAAAGTTCATTTTTTAACATAAGATGAAAAAAAACTTTTCATAGCCATTAAAGAAAAATACGCTGAATCTGCGTTTTAAGCTTTTTTTTGCATTTTAGGTGACCGGCCGATGGCTTGCTTATATATTGGGCAAAATGTTAATTTAACGCTTTAATAAGTTAGTCCTTGATGTGATCTTTGTAAACAAATTTTTAAAAACCTCAAAGTTAATGTATCTTGCATGACAAATTATTTGTATTTTGAAGTGTTTTAAGCATAAAATAGGGCTGTCACTCAGGGATAACTCTATTTGTCATCACAGGCGATTATTTGTATTTTGAAGTGTGTAAACATAAAATAGGGCTGTCACTCAGGGATAACTATATTTGTCATCACAGGCGACAACTCTTGGCATGTGTTCATGGTATGTGCAGGAACTAAAAACCACTTTTTAAAGTATTTTACGGTCGAATTTTGAATTGTTTTTGCTTTGACATGGAAATAGTGCATTCTATTTTCTGTACACAAAATTTTAGCGATGGGTATTCTTATTTAATAACAATTATCACAAGTTTAAGTCCATAAAACCCACATTTTTACTTGCCACTTCAGCTACCAGGACGCAGACGTCTCCTTTTGCATATATGGGAGGCACGGTGGCCTAATGGTAGAGCTTTTGCTTGGGGATCTGAAGGTCTCGGGTTCGAGCCCAGGCCGGGGCATTGTGTTGTGTCCTTGGGAAAGACACTTTACTCCCATTTCCTACTCCTTCGGATGAGAGTATAAACCAAGGTCTAGTCTGTGTCGCATAAATTCCATCATAACTGACTTTAAAGATCCTGACGCTCATGTCCTAGACGGGTGAGTGCTGGTGACAAGAATACAGCTGCATGCACCTACGTCCTTCTTCTCCATCGCTGTCTGCCCAGGATTGTGCTCAGTTGTCTGGAGCGTTATTACGATGAGCCCAAAGGCTGCAAGTTGGCGCCTCCAGCGGTTGAGTTAGATCCTGTATGGGCCAGCGCCTTGAGCAGCTCTTGAGCTGGAAAAGCGCTATATAAGAACAATTAAATAATAATAATAATATACCCCGAAGCTACAGGCTTTCCTATTAAACGATTGGTTAAAAATTGTTATTTCTAATAAGTTTTCGCTTAAAAATAGCCCGTAATGTCATACTGCTGTTCTGCAGGCACACTCAGGGATAACTCTATTCGTCATCACGGATGACAACTCTTTTGAACACGTGCGCGTGCAAGCAATATGCAGGAACTAAAACCCAATTTTTAAAGTATTTTACGGTCAAATTTAAAAAATTTTTTGCTTTGACATGGAAATAGTGCATTCTATTATCCTACCAGGATGCGGACGTCTCCTTTTGCCTATACACCAAAGCTACAGGCTTTTCTTAATAATGATTGTTAAAATTATTTATTTCTGATATGTTTTCGCTTAGAAATAGCCCGTAATGTCATACCCATATTTACCGCTGTTCTGTGGGCACACTCGGGGATAACTCTATTCGTCATCATGGACGACAACTCTTGGCATGTGTTGTTGCTACTTTATTCAAACCATACCAACCTTTGTTTGGTAGAAATACAGTCCAAATACATATGTTATCAGTGCAGATACATATGTCAGCAGTGCAAATACATATGTTAACAGTGCAGATACATATGTCAACAGTGCAGATACATATGTCAACAGTGCAAGTCAACAGTGCAGATACAAACAGTGCAAATACATATGTCAACAATGCAGATACATATGTCAACAGTGCAGATACATATGTCAACAATGCAGATCTACATATGTCAACAGTGCAGATACATATGTCAACAGTACAGATATATAGGTCAACAGTGCAGATACAGATACATAGATCAACATTGAAGATACATAGGTCAACAGTGCAGATACAGATGTATAGATCAACATTGAAGATTAGTCAACAGTGTAGATACAGATATTAGTCCATGGCCTATTGTGTCACAGACCATCAATTCATAGAAAAAGCCTACTATCAAAAGACAAGTTGTCTTTTTCCCCATCTACAGTACATGTATTCTCTGTTTCTTGCTTCTTGTCATCCTCCTCATCTTTCTTCTTCTTTTTTCTTTGCTGTATTTCATCTGTAAATCCTCTTCCCCTTTGTAACAAATTCTTTTTTCTTTTTTGGTCTTTTCATCTGTCACCTCATCTTCCTCCACTTATTTTCATAATTGTTTTTTCAGTTTTTATGGCTGTTAATGGTTGTCTGGTTGAATGCCATCAGGTGAACAATGTTAATGGTTGTCTGGTTGAATGCCATCAGGTGAACAATGTTAATGGTTGTCTGGATGAATGCCATCAGGTGAACAATGTTAATGGTTGTCTGGTTGAATGCCATCAGGTGAACAATGTTAATGGTTGTCTGGTTGAATGCCATCAGGTGAGGTGAACAATGTTAATGGTTGTCTGGTTGAATGCCATCAGGTGAACAATGTTAATGGTTGTCTGGTTGAATGCCATCAGGTGAACAATGTTAATGGTTGTCTGGTTGAATGCCATCAGGTGAACAATGTTAATGGTTGTCTGGTTGAATGCCATCAGGTGAACAATGTTAATGGTTGTCTGGTTGAATGCCATCAGGTGAACAATGTTAATGGTTGTCTGGTTGAATGCCATCAGGTGAACAAGGAGGATCTCCGTGATGCAACTCACGACCGTGCCATCCAGATTTTGCGCCAGACACCAGCTACTGTTGGAATGATAGTGTATCGTGATGACCAGCAGACGCGCGAAGAGGATCTGTATGATGTGTTTACTGTGGAGCTCATCAAACGGCCTGGCAAGGGTCTGGGGCTGTCCATCGTGGGCAAGAAAAACGACGTTGGCATCTACATATCAGATATTGTACGTCTTGGAGGGTTCTTTTCTCTTGCCTTTGTGCTTACACATTATGGAATGGTACAAATGATTTGGTCCAGATGTATATTAGAGTTTCTATAGTGCAGTTTCTGCACCCTGAGCATGTCTGTGACATGGGGTTGCGTGCTGTGCAGTAGGACATTGGACTAGAATGGTACTGAATTCAGATGTAAACATTTGTTATGCTCTATACCTCTTTTTTACCCCCACCCCTCAGGTCCTATCCTATCCTATCCTATCCTGTCCCGTAACTCGAAGGTCGTAAAGGCACCACAGATGATCGTTTAACATGCATACTCCATCTTTCTCTATCCTCAGCAACCCTCATGGCTGAGGTATAGCTCAGGTACCTTGAATTAAATGCTGTATTTGCCAGCACCCTGAGCAGCTGTTGAGCTGTAGAAAAGCCATTAATTTTTAAAAGTATTTTCTAAAAGATTGGCATTTCTACTTTGTTTACTCTTATTACAAAGTAACAACACTCCCACTGTTAATATTATAAGCAGTACAAGGTTTACTGCCATTATTGTAATGATTGTGTGAAGAAGTAGGAGGTAAAACACAGTATAAAAAGAGCCCAACTTCTTTATTGTAACAATCTATTTGCTATTCGTAATATTATCATAGCAATTATTTTAAAAAATAGTATTATAGTAATGATTACAACAGCAAAAAGTTTCATATTGATTTAAAAAATATTTGTTGTAATGATTTGAGTGTAACTATTTTGATTGGACTAATGTGTATGTCTTTGTCACTGTGGTCCATACCCAGGTCAAGGGAGGTGTAGCGGAGGCTGATGGCCGACTGATGCAGGGTGACCAGATCATGGCTGTCAATGGTGAAGACATGAGGAATGCTACGCAGGAGTATGCGGCTGGTGTGCTCAAGGTAGGACTAATATCATAAAAATATACACATCTGTCATGTTTGCTAATACCAAACATTTGTTTGTCTTGGATTTGTTAATGTTTTTTTTTCTAGTTTTATTTTTGCAAGTGCTGCTTTTATTTTATTGTATTTTAATTTTGTCTGTATTCTGCATTCAGACACTCATGGGACGTGTGTCAATGACAGTGGGGCGATTAAAGGCCGGGTCACGCACGTCATCCAGGAAAAACTCGGTGGGCCTGAAAAAGTCGGACTCTTCAGCAAGCAATCGCTCCAAGAGCAAGCATTCTAAAAGTGTGTATACTTGATTGATACCTCTTTCTTAACCCCTAACTCACACTCCACCTTTTTCCACACACACACAAAATTCAGTTAACGCAAGTTTCAAACAGTTTTCAGTTGAGTTTTCTTTGTACAAAATTATTTTGATTGCTGATGATTTTGGTTTGGATTGTGTACCTAGTCTCCTAGCCAGCGCTGTCTTTTGTTAAATGGTGTTTCTTGCAACTTGTATATCCCAGTAGGTATATATCATACTCTTTTGTTGAACAGTTTTAAATTGAATGACAAGCTACAGAAATTTGTTCGCAGCTATAGTTTTATTTACAACCATGTTAGGTACAGAAAGTAATGGGAAAAACACAACTTTGAAGATCACAATGTTGTGTCAAACATGTGCACTTGCACTCCATAAATCTTTTTTTATTTTGGACACTCACTTCTTGGTTTAAAAAAAAAAAATTATTTAAAGCACATTCAGTAACTATGACGCTGAATTTTGAACACAACATTGTAAACAGGCACAAAACGTTTGTTTTAAATCCATTTCAAGAATTTTAGTGAGTAAAGTTTTTGTGTGACATATTTTATGTTACAATACTCTGTGTTGTTAAGTCTACTGCACATATTTTAATTATATAACTGTGTGTTGTTCAAACTGTTCATTTGAATTTTGCCTGTTTTTCCCGCTGTTGTCAGTTCAAATGGCAGTTTTTCCAAAAGCAAAATCCAGCAACCAATGTTTTAATTTTGATTGCAGTTTTTTTTATGTTTGGCATTTTCTCACAAAGCAAACTCCAATCTCCAATGTTTCATTTTGAGTGCAACTTTTAATGTTTTGGTGAGGAAAGATCAGGCGAGGAGGGGGTGGGGTTGGTGTGGATAATTAATTCACAGTCTTAATATCTTGAAATGCACCTTTTTTCCACAGATTTTTTTGTGCGATTATTTAGTGGACCCCTTTTTTAAATTCAGTAAAATGAGTTTTATTATATTGTAATAAATCATACTCCTTGTCCTCTTGAAGTAAAGTTACGTGTCAGAAACCAGTGTGTATGTGTGTCTCCTGTGGGTGTGTCTATGTTTGTGTCTTAAGTCAAGTCAAGTCAAGTCAAGTCAACACAGTGTTATTGTTCAGTGTTATGTGTTATTCTTGGTTTTCATTGTTAGTCACTGTTGTCAACTTTGCTGTTTGGCCATCCTTTCTCCAGCTGTGTGTTTTGTGATCTTACAAAGGTAGCTTTAACATTGAGTACAGCCAACACACACATTTTGTGATATTGCAAAGGTAGCTTTAACATTGAGTACAGCCAACACACACATTTTGTGATATTACAAAGGTAGCTTTAACATTGAGTACAGCCAACACACACATTTTGTGATATTACAAAGGTAGCTTTAACATTGAGTACAGCCAACACACACATTTTGTGATATTACAAAGGTAGCTTTAACATTGAGTACAGCCAACACACACATTTTGTGATATTACAAAGGTAGCTTTAACATTGAGTACAGCCAACACACAAAATCCAGTCCCAGTGTTTTAGGGTTTTCTACCTGTTGTTGTCACTTTGGCCTGATGGTAGGTTCCCTGTTTGACACAGTGTATATATTGTGTATAGGTGGGTTTCCAATTGGACATAATATACATTTTGTTGTCAGTTTTACTTGGCTGATAGGTTTTTAGTTTGCAATGGCATACATTGAATGTTAACATTGTCTAGACAGTAGGTTTTCAATTTGCAACGGTATACACTTGTTGTTAGACTTCAATTTGACACAGTATACATGTGCAAACCCTGTAGTTGAGTGTTTTAATAGCAGCACCATGAGTGTTCCTGTATTACCAGCAACAACATTTATTATTTGTTGGGTGGCTAAGTGTCCTGGCTTTGAGGTGGCACTTCCGTAGATCATTTTTGTACATCATGTTACACATTGTACACATGTGATCATAGACGTTGACATTTTTATACATCATGTTACACATTGTACACATGTGATTATAGACGTTGACATTTTTTTAGCAGCCATATGTTGGTTTTTTTTTTACGAGGCATATACTATTTCAGTTTTTGCATTACCACTATGTTTAGAGTGCAAGATTTTGTTTGTCTTTTGGTTTTTGCTTGTTTTTGTTTGTTTTTATTTTTAGATGATAATATATTGCTGCCCAGAAATAGGACTGCCATATTTCCAGCCTGTGACAGTTCTTTCCTTTGAGACCACATATTTCTATTGTTACCACATTATTCTTTAGTTGCAAAGAGATTATTATTCCTTCATTGCAAACAATGGTTCTTTTTGTTTTGTTGTTAGATCATTACTTTTATTTCAAGATAATTCTTTTGACCGCCGTTGTTTTGGTTTTTGTTCAGTTCTGACAGTGGGCTCATCTCAATAAGCAGGTATTTTGGCTGTTGTGGGCTGTCATAAGAATTGTGCAGAATGAACAATGCTGATTAGGATACAGGCACTTTAAGATTTTGGCCGTTGCTTTTCTTTTGTGTGTGCATTTTCATATTTGCTGCCACACTCATGTTTCTCAGATTTGTTTACCTACGTCCAAAACTTTAATCTCGTGTCGGCAACTTCACCCTGTATGATCAAATTGACTGTGCTGTTCTGTAAATCTAGCTGTACTAGTGTGCATTAATACTTGTACTGTCAGTCAGTATAGATGAAAAAAAAACAAGTTTATTACTTGTCTGTCTAGCACTACCAGGAAGGCTTTGAAGAGAACCAGTAATGAAGAGAAGAATTTGACAAATTTTCATTTTAACTGAGATAATATGTCAGGAACTCTCTCCAGACTTTCAAGTTTGTTCACTTTACATTTCATCGTATTAAGTTTATTCAAAGCTACTCACTTTTCATATCATCGTATTCATCAGTCTTTCTCTATCTTTTATGTTTAGTGCCAAACATTTCATTAAACTGTGGGTTATAACAATGTCAGTCACCACGGCTCTTCAATGCAAAATTGACTGTAGGGCTATTTCAATAAAGTTTTCTTTTATTTTTTTGTTTTGTTTGTTAATGTTTTTGGTTTTTTTAAGACACTGAAGGTATATTTTATAATGTTGTAATGTTATCAGAGATGCAGATTCATTCTTTTATATTATTTATTCCTTTAAAGATTTGTTTTTCTTATTTATTTAAATATTTATTTATTTAGCATTTAATTTCAGACTGATTATCTTAGAAAGTTTAAAATTGTTTAACATCTCAAGAGATCGTTGGATGCCATACACTACCGCGAGTGCTACACAACCGCGAGTATGAAACTACAGCGAATGACACTACCGCAAGTGCGACAATATGGTGATGTATGCTACCGCGAAAGGTATCTTGCCGTGAGTGTGACACTACCGCGAACGACACTACTGAGAAGGACATTACCTTGATGGGTACCTTGCCATGAGTGCGACGCTACTGCAAACAACACTATCGTGAAGGACGCTTCAGCGAAGGATTCCTTACTGTTCAAGATAATTTATTGCCAAGGGAATAATACACAAGGAATGCATTTGGTCAACGCTGCAGCTCCACACACAAAAGCACACATAAACATAGTGAACAAGTTGACAGCAAATCACAATACAATGATAAGAAGATAAAGTCATAAAACAGATGAACTACAAAAGGACACACTCACTCACACACACACACACATGGCTAAATCCTAAACATCCAATTTCCACACTCCCTCCATTGGGCCTGGTGTTACTTTAACTGTGAGTGCGACACTACCATGAAGGGTATACACCGACTCAACCAAAGCTTTTAGGTTTTGAAGCTAGTTCAGCCAGGCTAGCTATAAATAGCTTCGCCGGTGCTCTTCTTTCTTATCCTTTCACTAAAAAGGGAGGGTGTAGGCAAGCTATAAATAGCCCGCAGCCAGCAAAATGTGGGGGAAACTAAGAGTGCTGCTCACATAGGCATTGAGCTGGTAAAAATGGTCTACTGACCACTTTGGTAAGCTAGAACGTGAACTCCATGCATCGAAAAAAGTGGGCATGCTCACTTTTCTCTTCACGTGTGTAGCGTGGGGCGTGTGTGAAGTTGTATTGCCCACGCCAAGAGAAACCATGTCTGTTCATTTTTCTCTTCACGCGTAAAGCGTATGGCGTGCAGCATGAAGTGTGTAGCGTGAAGTTCTATGGCCCAGCAGCCTTAGGGTTGTTTCGGCAGATCTTTTATGCGGATCAAAGGTGAGCCCTCTTTCACTTCTCTGGTCCTGATTTGGCTCGGAAGAGTCCACTGGACCTAAAGCAATAACCATGTAATGTAATGTAATGTAATGTGTCACTTGCGGTAATGTGTCACTTGCGGTATGTCGCACTCACGGTATGTCGCACTCGCGGTATGTCACACTCGCGGTATGTTGTACTCACGGTATGTCGCACTTGCAGTAGTGTCTCTCGCAGTGACACCCTACCCATGGTAGTGTCCCACTCGCTGTAGTGTCGCTCGCGGTAACACCCTCGAGGTAGTGTCCCACTGGCTGTAGTTTCGCTCGCGGTAACATCCTCGTGGTAGTGTCCCACTGGCTGTAGTGTCGCTGGCGGTAACATCCTGCTGGTGATAGTGTCACTTACTATATTGTAGCATAATGGAGATCAAAGTACCATTGAGAGGAGGGGGCAGGTGGAACAAAGGAGGGGAGTAGGAGGGGAGGGGTCAGATAAAACACAATAAATCTAGATAAATTCTGTGATTTTTATATGCTGGGTGTTTGGATTTTTTTTAAAGTACGCAAAAAGAGGGGGATTGGGTGTCAAGGGAGTTGAGATTGTTAATTTGGTAGTCTGTTGCGTATTAATTTGGTAGTCTGTTGCGTATTATTATTGCCAATGTCTGTACTTACACTTACAATGCATTTCTTTGCCTAACTGTGTTTGTCTGTCTTTGGCAGGTCTACCCTCCTCCAAAAGCTACTAACCCCGGGTCCCTTATTTCAGTTGCTTGCTGCATTGTCTAATTTAGTAATGTTCATTTATTCGTCACGGTGCGGATACTAGAATCTCTCCGTAAACGCTTATCATATAAAAATCTGTGTCCTTAAATACTACATGCGGTTGACAAATCTTTGTCGAGGCATTGCATTATCAGTTTCTTTTCTTGTAACTCTTTAAATCATTTGTAAAGCAATCAGTGTATTGTTTTACATTTATGTTTAATATAAAAAGTGAAGCTTTTTATCCTGGAGGTAATAGATGTCGTCCAATCACTGATAGCCAACAAATTATGAAAACATGTCCATTCCCTTTGTGAGATGATTATTATTGAAGCAAGAATACTAAGCCATTCAATTGTTTACATGTAGATCTATTTGTCAAGCATTGAGTGTGGGTAATTCTATTCAAGCTGGTCTTGATCATATCATATATTTGTTATTGCGTAGGATTTTCAGGCTGGTTCCATTTCCTCCCACTAAAATATATTATTAATAAAACTTGAATATATATATTCCATTGAATTCTTTTAATGTTCTGTCCCGTGTCATGAATACTGAGCACATTGAATAATTGTATATAATTGGTAACATGTGTTTTTATTAATGTAAGTCGTAATACTAGCATTTAATTTTATATCAACTGCATATTTATAATCTTGTTACTTATTTAGCAGCTGAGATACAAAAAGTTTCAGTGCATTATTTCCCTCTATGGCGCTACCTCTTCCCTCATTATTGACTTGAGTTTCATCTCCGTTTCATCTCGGATTGTATAAGTTATGTTTCTTACTTTAGCCATGCTGTAAAATTGTTGCTCCAATAATTTCAAAATCATAGTGTACATGGACAGTTTTTTGCATCCCATGCCACACCACCTCATTGTAGTATTCATTTGAAATTAAATGTGCAGCTTTGGGTATTTTAGTTTTATTCAAACCAGCCTTTTGGGAGCCAATTTTAAAATACTGCATTTCATTTTTCTTTTCTTTTTTTTAATTTAAAGAGAGAGAGAGAGAGAGAGAGAGAGAGAGAGAGAGAGAGAGAGAGAGAGAGAGAGAGAGCAGGGAAAGAAAGAACTTGGACATTCCTCATCCAAAGTCAGGCAGATTTAAATGTGAAAGATTTTGTGGTACAGAGAAGCATTGTTTGGGGGGTACAGTCATTAACAGTTTATTCTTGTTTCCAAACAGGAGAGGGTTGGGGGATACAGTCGTTAACAGTTTAGTCTTGTTTCCAAACAGGAGAGGGTTGGGGGGTACAGTCATTAACAGTTTATTCTTGTTTCCAAACAGGAGAGGGTTGGGGGATACAGTCATTAACAGTTTAGTTTTGTTTCCAAACAGGAGAGGGTTGGGAGATACAGTCATTAACAGTTTAGTCTTGTTTCCAAACAGGAGAGGGTTGGGGATGGGAAAGGGAAAGTAGAGTTTAAAAGAAAATGACCTAACCTTACACTGACAAAACAAACATGCGAAGGGATAAATAAAATCCAGACTACAATTACAATACAGTACAGTACAATATAATACAGTACATTACAGTACAGTACAATATAATACAGTGCATTACAGTACAGTACAATATAATACAGTGCATTACAGTACAGTACAATATAATACAGTGCATTACAGTACAGTACAATATAATACAGTGCATTACAGTACAGTACAATATAATACAGTGCATTACAGTACAGTACAATATAATACAGTGCATTACAGTACAGTACAATAAGTACAATACAATACAGAACAATACAATAAGTACAGTACAATACAGGACAGTACAATACATTACAATACAGTACAGTACAGTAGAATACAGTACATTACAATAAGTACAATACAGTATAATACAATACAGAACAATACAATAAGTACAGTACAATACAATACAGGACAGTACAATACATTACAATAGAGTACAATACAATACAGCACAATACAGTACAATACAATAAATACAATACAGTATAATACAATACAGACCAATACAATAAGTACAATACAATACAGTATAATACAATATAATACAATAAGTACAAGACAATAAATACAATACAGTATAATACAATTCAGAACAATACAATAAGTACACTACAATACAATACAGCACAATACAGTACAGGACAGTACAATACAGCACAATATAGTACAATACAGTACAATACACTACAATACAGTATAATACAATACAGCACAATACAGGACAATACAATACAGTACACTACAATACAGTATAATACAATACAGCACATTACAATACAGGACAGTACAATACAATAAAGTACACTACGATACACTACAATACAATATAATACAATACAATACAGTACAATACAATAAAGTACACTACAATACAGTATAATACAATAAAGTACTCTACAATATACTACAATACAGGATAATACAGTACAGCAAACTACAATACAGGACAGTACAATACAATACAAGGGAATAAGTGATAAATAATACAAGCAGTAGTAGTTGGTTTTATTTTTCTTGGGATTTTTTATTGCTATTTTTTTGTTGTTGTTTTACAGTCAATGTTAAATATGTTTTATTTCATAAGGATGTGCTGATCTGTTCTGATCCATTGCCAGAAGTCATTTTGTGTTAGTTATGATCCATTGTCAGCATTACCTTGATAATCACAGCTATTGAAGTAGCAATAAGATGTCCACAGTTAGAAGAAGTTATGATCCATTGTCAGCATTACCTTGACAATCACAGCTATTGAAGTAGCAATAAGATGTCCACAGTTAGAAGAAGCGGTTTATTGTCCTTATGGAATTCCTGGACCTTTGCGTGTGGGGTATACATCAACTCACTGAAGACTGCTCACTACCATTGTAAAAACAGGAGAGACAAAACGTTTACCTCTTCACTAGATATAAAGACAGCAGTTCACCTGGAACCATCCATAAAAGACCATTATCAAAGCTTAGAGTGTCAGTGAGGGTGGTATTGGAAAAAAAAAACACCTGTGAATTTGTGGCGACTAAAATTTGCGGTAATAATACAGTTATTTTGAACTGTTTGTTGTTCCTGAGATTGTCCGAAATCTTTTTTTTTCAAAACTAGGCCTGAAACTAAGGCTAACAGCAGTAAGATGGCTGGCAGGTCTTAATTGGAACTTGGAGCTCTGAAGGCGGACCTTCAGAAATCTTTTTTGTCAGACAGAGAGAGAAGTTGTCCAATGGTGCTTTACGCATGCCACAAGTGTGCCCTTTATGTTCTCCATGCCTGGTTTACTTGTTTCGTGAATAATAAAATTCTGTTTAAACCAAGTGTTTAACAGGCGCAGGAAGATTGGTTGCTAAGCAGCAGATACTAGCTGGGCCCAACTGTAGCAAGCCCAACCATGGAAGCAGCACTATCTGTCCTGTATTATTGTTAGGACTGTACTACTAACACTAAGCAGTACTATCTGCTCTTTATTATTGTTAGGACTGTACTACTAGCACTAAGCAATAAGCTGGCACTGTAAGTTGGGACCTGGGCAACAGTAGCCACTCCCCCCCTCCCCTACCCCCCAATACCCGTGCGTCCATGATCTGTATGTGCGTGTGTTCTTGGAGGTTGACACCTCAAGGCCAGGTTAGAGTCCTTCGGTGTCTGCCTGATTCCCTGGTAATTGTTCCCCTTGCATTTTGTTGCACCTTGTTTTTCACTTCTGTGTTGTAACACTGTTGGGATATGTGTGTGTGTGTGGTCTGATTTACCCTTATTTGTCTAATATACCCTTGATGTGAATTCTCCACTCTGCATGGTTCCTTGGTTTTTCTTCATTTGTTGTACTGTTGGTTTGATATTTGTCGAATTATTTTATCTTTTATGTAATAATTGTTTCCCCTGCATGTTGTTTCCTTCAATGATAGTAGTAGTGTGGTGCTATTGATTGGCCACCATTATGTTGTCTTAATCATCTCTATGTTATTTCCTTCAATGATTGTAATAGTGTGGTGCTATTGATTGGCCACCATTATGTTGTCTTAATCATCTCTATGTTATTTCCTTCAATGATTGTAATAGTGTGGTGCTATTGATTGGCCACCATTATGTTGTCTTAATCATCTCTATGTTATTTCCTTCAATGATTGTAATAGTGTGGTGCTATTGATTGGCCACCATTATGTTGTCTTAATCATCTCTATGTTATTTCCTTCAATGATTGTAATAGTGTGGTGCTATTGATTGGCCACCATTATGTTGTCTTAATCATCTGTATGTTGTTTCCTTCAATGATTGTAATAGTGTGGTGCTATTGATTGGCCACCATTATGTTGTCTTAATCATCTCTATGTTGGTTCCTGCTTAACTCTTTCCCTGCCAATCGACGATATATCGTCGATCTGAGCCGCCATGTTTGTGCCAATCGATGATATATCGTCGATTTCAGTATTCCGTTTCGTTCCGTTTTTTTACGCAGTCCAATCCAAGTTTTATTTTAACCAAAGAGAGATAACTCTTTCTACTTTCGTTCTCGATCGACACGCGCGTGGTTTCTTCAAATTGATTCGTTTTTAGAGTGTTTTTTGTGCATTTTACTAAGCATTGTGATGGGCACAATCGACAGTGTGTCAAACTCTGCTAATAATCAATATAATTTCAAACTGTAAAGTGTATTTTGATCCTAAATAAATTTTCTTTCTGGTGTGTAGCTGATTCAGTGATTGGAATTATTCCTCCAGATTTTTTTTATCACTGTGGTATGTAGAAATATTTTTATTTTATTTTATCATTTCAAAAAGATCAACATGCTTTCAAGACACATATTTCAATAACATAATCAAATTAACATTTTTGTGTTCTTTTTGTCTTATTCTTCACTCTTTTACCTTTAATTTGATATGAAATATGTCTATTTAACAACTATTATTGAAAGAACAGTAGCTTAAATGCCTAAGGTACTGAACTTTCTTTCCGGTGCCAGAGAAATGTCTGGCACAAACGTGGAAACATGCCTGGCAGGGAAAGAGTTAATTTTCTCTTTTACCCCCAACCCCACCATTGCAAGTTAAGCTGCTATGATATATGCCATTTATCTTTTCACAAACTTTTTTTGTTTCGGCACATAATTCACTGCATTTTTGACTGGCATGCATTATAGCAAAAGGGCTATGTACTCACTCCCCCCAAAAATAATTTCAAGATTTTTGCAAATCTTTGCGAGATGAGTCCTAAATAGTCCAAAAATGACATTTAAAAAAATATTTATATGTTCTCCCATCTGTGTCTGCCGTCTGTGCAAAAACTGTAAAGTGGTTAAGTGTTCAGGGTCTATATCACAACCAAACTTGGTAAGATGGTGTATACCCATCAGACCTCATAAGTTATCAGTGAATTAATGAGTTTACTTCAAGGTCAAGGTCTCAAGGTTTACAAATGTTAGCTAAAAAAAAAATTTTTTTGTTCACCAGATTTCACTTTTTTCTAGGTTATTAATATTGAACTTATGATTGTTTGATGCATGATATATATCAATGAGACACATTTACTATACAAATTTGGTCAACTTCACTCCAAGGTCAAGGTCACTGAACCTGTCCAAAGTCAGGTAGTATAATAAAAATAATAATAATAATAATTATTATTATTATTATAACAGGCAATTTATACAGCGCTTTCCAAAATCACAAAGCGCTTTACACAAACAAATGTAAATACAACATGTGTACACTGGTCAATAACACGCAACCACACAAACATCCCTACACCCAAAAACACTCACTGAGGGCACCTAAAAAAAAGGTGCATCTTCAAGTTGATTTTAAAAGATGCCAGTGAAGGACTGTGACGGAGGGACCAAGGGAGGGACCAAGGTAGCAAGTTCCAGGTCTGAATGGAGAACAAACTGAAGGCTCAACCACCGTGTCTCACCCTGTTGTAGCCTGGTACACGTAACATCCTTTCCAAGTATAGGCACTTTGAAGTGACCTTGACCCTAAACTATGAGAGATCCTATCCTATCCTATCCTATCCTGTCCCGTAACCCGGAGGTCGTAGGGGCACCACAGATGATCATTTAACCAGCATACTCCATCTTTCTCTGTCCTCAGCAGCCCTGATGGCTTCGCTCAGTGTCAAACCAGTCCATTCTCGAATGTTGTCCTCCCACCTCTTTTTCGGTCTCCCTCTTCTTCTACCTCCTTGCACTGTGCCTTGCAGAATGGTCTTTGCAAGGCTTGGTGATCTGGTGACAAGGCCATGCTACGTCCTGGTGAAGGATATGAAGTCCAATCTTGTTGTATTTAGAGATGATAATTAGATCTTTTATATATGTTCTGTTTTTGCATGAATCTTAAAGGTCAAGGTCATTTGATGTCTTGCAAAAACATACAAAAAATAGGTAATTGTACAGTAGAATGGCTGTTTATTTAACCCGTACAGTTAAATGGCTGTTTATTTAACCCATAGTATGCAGCAACATTGGGTTGATCAGACATGCATGAGAGGTCACATGAGGTCAAGGTCATCCATCCAAAGGTCTGGTCACTAAAGGTTAAGATTATCCCAAAGTCAACTTTTGCTGTACTTTATTTGATAGTACATGAGTTTTTTTGGAGCCGGAGGTCAAGGTCTTCTCAAGGTCAAGAGAATAGAAAGATCAAAGTCAGTATTGCTTTTCATTTTAATCCCACCGTTTCATTTTTTTTTCTGGGCACGCATTTTCATGTTAAATATTGCAAATTCCATAAGGAGCATGTGAGTCATATGGGCTTTGCCTTTCTAGTTATAGTGTTCCATTCACCAAGCTTTGTTTCAACTTTATTTTATTTTGTATTTTTGTGTTTTTTTAATTGTATTTTATTGTTGTTATTTGTGTTTGTCCATTTGTTTGTGTCATGCTAGCAGGTTGTGTTATTTATTGTTGTTATTTGTGTGTGTCCATTTGTTTGTCATGCTAGCAGGTTGTGTTATTTATTGTTGTTATTTGTGTGTGTCCATTTGTTTGTCATGCTAGCAGGTTGTGTTATTTATTGTTGTTATTTGTGTGTGTCCATTTGTTTGTCATGCTTATTTATTGTTGTTATTTGTGTGTGTCCATTTGTTTGTCATGCTAGCCCGTTGTGTTATTTATTGTTGTTATTTGTGTGTGTCCATTTGTTTGTCATGCTAGCCCGTTGTGTTATTTATTGTTGTTATTTGTGTGTGTCCATTTGTTTGTCATGCTAGCCCGTTGTGTTATTTATTGTTGTTATTTGTGTGTGTCCATTTGTTTGTGTCATGCTAGCCTGTTGTGTTATTTATTGTTGTTATTTGTGTGTGTCCATTTGTTTGTGTCATGCTAGCCTGTTGTGTTATTTAATGTTGTTATTTGTGTGTGTCCATTTGTTTGTGTCATGCTAGCCCGTTGTGTTATTTATTGTTGTTATTTGTGTGTGTCCATTTGTTTGTCATGCTAGCCCGTTGTGTTATTTATTGTTGTTATTTGTGTGTGTCCATTTGTTTGTCATGCTAGCACGTTGTGTTATTTATTGTTGTTATTTGTGTGTGTCCATTTGTTTGTCATGCTAGCACGTTGTGTTATTTATTGTTGTTATTTGTGTGTGTCCATTTGTTTGTCATGCTAGCACGTTGTGTTATTTATTGTTGTTATTTGTGTGTGTCCATTTGTTTGTCATGCTAGCACGTTGTGTTATTTATTGTTGTTATTTGTGTGTGTCCATTTGTTTGTCATGCTAGCACGTTGTGTTATTTATTGTTGTTATTTGTGTGTGTCCATTTGTTTGTCATGCTAGCCCGTTGTGTTATTTAATGTTGTTATTTGTGTGTGTCCATTTGTTTGTGTCATGCTAGCATGTTGTGTTATTTAATGTTGTTATTTGTGTGTGTCCATTTGTTTGTCATGCTAGCACGTTGTGTTATTTATTGCAAACAATCTCTGCCCTACTCCTACCCCCTTCCTTTTCCTTTGTCTTTGTCTTTGTGTTGGCTTCTCACCTCTCCCTCTTGTTCCTTGTATGCACATTGTGTTTTCCCTTGTTGCTGTCATTTCTCAGCTTTTGTTTTATTGTTGTGTTTTCTCTCTCAAATTCTTTATTGTTTTATTGGGGTTTGGGTTCACTTTTCTCTCTCGTCTTTGGAACAGTACTTCTTTTTCTTCTTCTTCATCTTTTTCTTCAAGATACTGTGGGTGCCCTAGTCATGACGAAGTCAAATGATTCCACATTTAGTTTGCATCCATTAAAAAAAGCATGTCTTGTATGGTTTTCTATTTTGAAGTCTACTGTTTGGCTTAACCCCAGTTAGCCCACACCGTGGCGCTTGCTGCATTAGTGTCTCACTGTCACAGGATTATCTCACTTTCAAATGGCGCTCCATGCCACTCCTAACAACAGCAACGACAGATTGAAGTAGTAAAAACTCTCTGTGACGGCATCCCTCATGTCTTTCCAACAGCCCAACTTGACTGAGGGGTTAGATAGATAGGTAGAAATTGGCTGAGGGGTTAGATAGATATGTAGAAATTGGCTGAGGGGTTAGATAGATATGTAGAAATTGGCTGAGGGGTTAGATAGATCAGTAGAAATTGGTTGAGGGGTTAGATAGATAGGTAGAAATTGACTGAGGGGTTAGATAGATAGGTAGAAATTGGCTGATGGGTTAGATAGATAGGTAGAAATTGGCTGAGGGGTTAGAAAGATCAATAGAAATTGGCTGAGGGGTTGAATAGATAGGTAGAAATTAGCTGAGGGGTTAGATAGGTAGAAATTGGCTGAGGGGTTAGTTAGATCAGTAGAAATTGGCTGAGGGGTTAGATAGGTAGGTAGAAATTGGCTGAGGGGTTAGATAGATAGGTAGAAATTGGCTGAGGGGTTACATAGATAGGTAGAAATTGGCTGAGGGGTTAGATAGATAGGTAGAAATTAGCTGAGGGGTTAGATAGATAGGTAGAAATTGGCTGAGGAGTTAGATAGATAGGCAGAAATTGGCTGAAAGATAGATAGGTAGAAATGTTGTTCATTGTGTTGTTGTTTTGCCTTTCTTACATTCCTGTCCCTCACTCACAATCCTATCCACTACCATTAGGGTTGTTTCAGCAGATCTTTTATAGGGATCAGGGGGAATCCTCTTTCAACCAAGTTGTGGTCCTGATTTGACTCTTTGCAGTTCACTGGACACTATAAACAGTGACTAACTAACCTTTGTTGGGATTCCCTAGCTGAACACCACTTTATAGTAACAGGATAACAGGAATTTATTTCGGCAATTGACATGTAATAGATACAACAATCGGAATATTATTTGGTGTTGGACAATGGCAGAATGTTTTAGAGTTAACATCTCTCTCTCTTTCTCTCTCTCTCTTTCTCTCTCTTACACACACGCACACATACCTATATACACAAATACACACAAGCATGCACAACCACACACACTCGCACAAGCATACCCAACAGATAAACCGATAGATATAGTAAAACACAAATGACTAGTCTAAAGTGATCACAAAAACATTCTAAATTAGAATAGTCGCTGTAGTATCTAGATATAGATGTACGAGTATGTATGGAGAAGCAGGGCATGCGCACGGCAGGGGGATCAGCGGTAAGAGGAGGATGCGGCGTTTAGAGATCTTACAGTTTGAGGGTAAAAGAATCTTTAAAGCGGGAAGTGTTGTGATAGGATCTCCTATACTTCAGTATCACTATCCTAAACATTGCTGTAATGTATGCTAGTTTACAACAGCCTTCAGTGATGTGACCATGACTGCTGTACCACAACTTGCATGCATCTTGGATTTAGTTAATGAAAGAAGAAGTAGAATTTGACAGCTTAAGATAATGTCTTAGTCTTGAGTTTGTTGTGACATAGTGGAATATTTCCAGTTTTGTCACCGATCCTGTAATGAAGGAAACAAAAGGTCCTTGTTTTGTGAAAGTTGTGTGCAGCTCTGGGACTTTGTATTTATTTAAGTTCTTTCAAAATGGTGTTTTGCTGGAAATGTGTTGTCAGTGTCCTTGTCATGGTGACCTCCATCGGTCGTCATTGTTATGCATTGTGAAGATGGTATTGTCAAGTCGGGATGGTTTATGTTAAGCTTGTTTTGTATCTGTAAAATGCTTCCTTCGCTGACACTGAATTTCTGTCTTTGTTGTCTTGTCCATGATGCCGTCTTGTCCATGGTGCCATCTTGTATATAATGCCATCTTGTCTATGGTGCCATCTTGTCCATGGTGTCCATGGTGCCATCTTGTCCATGGTGCCATCTTTTTTATGACGCCATCTTGTCCATGGTGCCATCTTTTTTATGACGCCATCTTGTCCATGGTGCCATCTTGTCCATGGTGCCATCTTGTCTATGATGCCATCTTGTCCATGGTGCCATCTAAGCCATGGTGCCATCTTGTCCATGATGCCATCTTGTCCATGGTGCCATCTTGTCCATGGTGCCATCTTGTCCATGATGACATCTTGGCCATGATGACATCTTGGCCATGATGACATCTTGTCCATGGTGCCATCTTGTCCATGATAACATCTTGTCCATGGTGCCGTCTTGTTTGTGTTTTCCTGGCATCATTCAACATTAGTTTTGTCCATCCTTTTTGTTGTCAGAATTGTCTTGTTTCCGTAAAATAATAATAAATCACACACATATTGTTGATGTTGAGTTACTGTTTCTTTTAATCTTTTTGTTTTCCGGAGTCATTGCCATCGCAATAGTTTTTCATAAATTGTGTTTTGCAGTGTCTGTTGTCGATTCGTTGTTGTTAGGACTGCCTTGTCGATGTAAAATATGAATCATTGTATGTTATACTTGTTTACCATGCTGTTGTTTTAGGGGTGGCTGTTTCCTCAGTTTATATTGTATTGTAGCACTTACTTCCTTTGTCTTCAAAAGGCATACATGTCACTGTCAGTCAATGTTTCCAGACCTCAGTTGGCCAACCTGTCTCTACCATTGTAGTCATCTTGCCAGTATTGTTGTTGACACCTGTATAGTCCTCATTCCTGTCAGTCTTGTTGTTGACACCTGTATAGTCCTCATTCCTGTCAGTCTTGTTGTTGACACCTGTATAGTCCTCATTCCTGTCAGTCTTGTTGTTGACACCTGTATAGCGCTCATTCCTGTCAGTCTTGAACACTTATGAAAAATGACTAAGCTGCACACCTTGGACTATAAAGTCAGTGAAACTGTCCAACTGACCTACCTTTCATTTCTCATTTATAAAAATTGTTCCCTTCCGCATCGCCCATATCAACCCTATGCTTGTTCTGGCAAACAGATCAGTCTATTTTAGCTAACGAGCATGTGCAATAAGTAGCTGTTCTGCTGTTGGTCTTGATTTAACAGCCTTGTGAATGTTGATGCATTTTGAGAAGAAACCAATGGCTTTGTTTATCACTCTTTGTTACACTTCACGCTAATCATCATATTCCCTTAACCTCTCACTCCTGCAAATACCAACCCACCTAACGTTACCCCTTAAATTGTCACTGAATACCATTGTATGAAACATGTCCTCTGAATGTCAAATACCCCTTAAATTGTCACTGAATACCATTGTATGAAAATTGTCCTCTGCATGTGAAATACCCATTAAATTGTCACTGAATACCATTGTATGAAACATGTCCTCTGCATGTGAATGGCAGTTCACCCGATACACACTAACTCCAGTAAAGCTATAATTTGGTTAATTAACTCGGATCATTCTCTTTATTCGTGATAACTGTTTACATTTTTTTAGTGAATCTTTGTGCATTGTGTAGCATTGTCAACTTTTTGTTTAAGCATGGCATGGAGTACTGACAAAACATAAACAAATGCTTTCCCTCCCATTTTGGTTTAGAGTGTGTCTATGGTTTAACATTCCACCAACATTTTAAGTTTTTCTCTTGTAGTATTTTGGGGGTTTTCAATGGTTTACAGTTTTCAGTGGTTTACAGTTTTCAATGGTTTACAGTTTGCTTTGGTCAGATATTGTTTGGATTGCTTCCCTGTTTCTTTTTTAATTTATTTCTTTATTTTATGTTATTTTTGATGATTGTATGCTATATTAGTTTATTTCTTGAACACAATCAGTGATTGATGACAACACATAGTTCTTAGTGCTTGATCACAACAGTTCATGTAAATGTTTGATGGAGGCAAAGGAGTTTGTATGGCATTTAATTAATAAATGAAATAAATTGTAATTGATTATTTTGCTCTCCAAAAACAATCGCATCAAACATTTATACTTATACTTTTTACATTAAACCATTTCAGATCAAAGCTAGCTTTTATTTTCCAGATTTATTACCTCATCTATTGAAACATGTTGAAAAACGAGTTACTTTATGATGTGTTTTTATTTAGCACAACAGTACAATTATTATACGATACTTGAACTATGGCAGTAAACAATCAGTTTAATAAAAAAAATTATACTTGAGCTTAAATCTTAATATTAAACTGGGAATTAAACTGAACCCAATGTTGAAGGGTTGATTTTCGATGAATAACTCATTGCTGGTTGATTGATATTAGAGTATATATATATAGTTATTTGTGTTTGCTGTGTTGACAGTTATAGTTATAGCAAATTATGGAACACTGCAGTTGATAATTAGCTGACTGTGATGTATGGGTGCTGTGTACAGGTCAGAGTGAAGACGCCAGTCACTTACGGACTGTACAGCTGGAGCAAGACCTGAGCGGTTCGCTGGGTATCAGTGTAGCAGGTGGTGTGGGCAGTCCCCTGGGAGACGTTCCCATAATCATCGCCCACCTCAATCCTGATGGACCAGCCGCCCGCTGCGGCAAACTTAGAGTGAGTTGTTCAGCACTGTCTAATTTGTTGTAGAGGTAGATAACCAGACAGCGCTTCAAGGGTATTTGGTTAGAATGGGGTTAGCTCTCGATGTTAGATTTAATTGACAATTTCATCTGCTGATGATGGTTAGATGATATGAAATCTACAAATACTTTATGCTGATTCTAAATGCCAGTTTCATCACAGCGGGATACATTTTACATCATTGCTAATCTCAACAGTTACATTGGTGCAGTTATGCTGTACTGAATTTGGAGAACAATTTTGTTTTGACTCCATGTTATGACAGGCAGTGATGTTGCGTTGGGTTGTGCAGTATAATGCATTAGTGTGATAATTACACTGTGGTGTATATACAGGTGGGTTGTGGTTTAATGCATTAGTGTGATAATTACAATGTGGTGTATATACAGGTGGGTTGTGGTTTAATGCATTAGTGTGATAATTACACTGTGATGTATATACAGGTGGGAGATAAGATCCTGACGATCAACGGTGTGTCAACAGACGGCATGGTCCATGCCGAGGCTATTCAGCTACTCAAAGCTTCCAGCTCTGTCACGCTGCAGGTTATCCAAGGTGGGTTTACCATTGTGCCCAACACTAGTGAATGCCAGCACCACTAGGGTTGTTTTGGCCGATCTCTTATGCGGATCAGTGCTCTTTCAGCGAAGTTGTGGTCTTGATTTTGTGGTCCTGATCCTAAGCAATGAATAACTAACTAACAAACTAACACAGGGTTCTAAATATGCTGTTGGGCAGGTCAGATTGCTGACAAGGTCCCTCGGGACAAGACTTACATTCTTTGGGATTTTTTATGGTAATTTGAGTCAGGTGCTCATGCTTTTGACTTCAGATTCAGTGGTTTACCTGTCATCATCCGCCCTCTGTGACCAGTCCACAGAGGGCTAAATGCATTGTATGGATTATGTTCAAATTGTGGAGTTTGCATGGTGTTTAATCTCCAATTTTCTATTTTGTTCGGAGCATTTGCATTTTTATTTTCTCAAAATTTCCTATTTGGTTCAGGGGAGGACACTGTGGTCAGTGTGACTGGAGGTCAAAAGTCACGGCAAGTGAGCGGCGACATTTCCGGTGACCCCACTCACCATGTGACTGTGGAGCTGGAAGATGACGGGTGAGTCTGTTCGTTCATTTACCGTGTTCCTGTGTGCTTGCAGTATGTTAATAATAATAATAATAATAATAATAATAATAATAAGGATATTAATATAGCGCTTTTTCCCAGTGAACAACATCAGTTCAAAGCGCATTCATTCTAAACATCCGGCTTCATACAAAATAAAATCAGACACTTGCTAACGAATAAGAGACGAGGGAGAGAAGGAGGAGGGGAGAGCTAAGGTTTGGGTGGGTGGTGGCGGTGGTCTGAATAAAAAAAAAAAAATGGAGGAATGACGACGATGATGATGGGAGGCAAGATCAGAAACATTTAAGGAAGAGATGAGTTTTCAAGTTGGATTTAAAAGTAGCTATGTTTGGAGAGCTGCGAAGAGAGAGGGGAAGAGAGTTCCAAGTTAAAGGGCCAAGTACTGAGAAAGATCGACGGCCAGCAGAGGAGAGTTTGTAGTGGGGTATGTGAAGCATGAGGGTTTCAGAGGAAGAACGAAGATTCCTAGAAGGCTTATAGAATTGAATGTTCTGGGTGAGGTAAGAAGGGGCTAAGCCAAGGATGCACTTGTAACAAAAAATAGCGATTTTGTAGATAATTCTGTTTTTGTAGATGTTGTGAACAGTATAGAAGAAAGACGTTAGAACACTGCTACAGTCAATGTCACTTTAGTGAAAATACACAGTGTATTTTTAAAGTCTTTGATACTGCTCGAGACATTGGTATTAGAACATGCACATGGCCTCAGGCTCGCATGTTGTCGTGTATTCACACACATATACTTTACCTGAACTTTGTATTTCATCAAGCGTTTGCATGCCTCTAACAACTTTACAAAAGAACAGAAAAAGGTTGGTTTGACACAATAATGTTGGATTTGCTGTCAACAACAGAAAGAGGTTGGTTTGACACAATAATGTTGTATTTGCTGTCAACAACAGAAAGAGGTTGGTTTGACACAATAATGTTGTATTTGCTGTCAACATTTGTCATATCATTCTGTTATTATTGTTCCAAGGCGACCACCGCAACGCAAAACAGTGGTGCTGGACCGTGGACCTGACGGACTTGGCTTCTCCATCGTGGGTGGACACGGATCTCCGCATGGAGATCTCCCCATCTATGTTAAGAATGTCTTCGCGAAAGGTGCGGCCGCTGATGATGGTCAGTTGAGACGCGGGGACCAGATTCTGTCCGTCAACGCGCAGAACCTGGATGGCGTCACACATGAAGAGGCCGTCAACATTTTGAAGAATGCTCGTGGGAAGGTGACACTGGTGGTTCTCTCCTGACGTCCACTACAGCAGCTAAAACGCCCTGTGCTGCACTAGAAGCGCCAAAGCCAGGGACAATATTCAAAATAAGACTAAAAAAGAGGCGATACACGCATTATAAGGCACAGAACGGCCAGTATTGGTCGGGGTGGTATGCAAAATATAACAGAAGACCCGCCAGTATTGCTCGGGGCAGTTCACAAAATCAAAGAACTGTCAGTGTATGTTTGGTGATGTAAGATTGAGTTTAACGCAGCATGATTGCCTGATTGACTGATTCCTGGGTGGATTGTGTACTACCTAACCACCCCTGCTGAGATGTTTTGCTTGGTCATAGTGTGGTGTTGTGCATAACCAAATTGATTGGTGCCAGGGGGCTGATAAACTGCTATTACGTCCATGCTTAGTTTATGGAGCTATTTGCAAGTCCAAAGGATGAACTAAACAAAGGCTGTCTATAGAGCCTGACCCACTAACTTGTTGATGTCTCTGGTCTGATAACACTATAGTGCAAAATTAACGTGGTCTTGGAAAAGAAATGTCATCGGACCTTTTGCCAGGGGGTCAAGTCCAACTGACAAGGGATTTGCTGTGAGGGACTTTTCCACTAAGTAGACTCAGCTGTGAGGGTGTCTTCACTGCGTCAAGTTTCAATGCAGATATTTCGTAGTTTAATTTTGTCTGCTGACATCTGTTTGCCATTGAGACTTTTCATGGAAGGGTTAAGATTTCAGAACTTGACCGCTCTCTACTGGCTTGAATCTGATCCAAGGACATTGGAGGCTTGATTATAGAATGGATGTGATCCAAGGACATTGGAGGATTGATTATAGAATGGATCTGAGAGCTTTCTGCTTTGGGACAAATCCTGTAAAAACGGACAATTTGTTGATGTAACATTTATGACAGAGCAAGACAACTGTCATTGTGAGTGGACCGGAAAACTGATCACTGGTTTGATTTTAACAGAAAGTCTATACCTGCAAGCAATTGTAAGCAGTGGTGTTGAAAGAAAGAGCATTTATTGGCCAGAAAGAGCTCTGAAGTGTGTTTGCTGTGTGGGGAGAGGTATTGGCATGCATGATCCTGTATAAGACAGTGACAATGGCCCCTCCAAGTGTTGAACTTTGAACTTGCACATTATATATGCAGATACTGGATGGTCTGGTGGAGCAGACGGACAGACGCACGCACAATATTTCTTTGTATTCCATATCAAAGGGTTGATTATGGTGGAGGTGTTGCTATTACCAATCTCATGTATTGAAGATTGAACCATTTGATAAAAACTGTCAGTAGTAGACGAAGCGTCGCTCAAATGAGCATTCAATATTTTCTATAAACATTTTATTACAACTACGCAGTGTTTCAAAATTCAATGCTAAACTTTTTTTTTTTCTCCGCGTGAACATTAAAATCATTTTAACACAAGTATTTGTTTTCTTTGGAATTTTATTTTTTCTCACAAGCAAATTTGATTTGTTGTTTAAAATGAATATTTTCTTAGAAATTTTCTTTGGAACTAAGCATTGAGTGGCAAGAACCAAATCATTAACAAATCAAACTTGAACTCTTCAGCATCCGAATTCGTCATGTTTTTAACGTTGTTCAGCTTGTTAGTTTTTTAATTTTTTAATTTTTTTAATTTTTAGGAAATAGAGCAGTTACTGATTGCTTGGTGTACTGCATGTTCTGTTTTATGCAAATGAGGAGTTGTTTTTTTAATCTCGTGTTTCTGCGATGATGATATTGATAATATAATGTAGGCATTTTGAAATAACGCTGTATATAATTTGCTTCAATGCGTGGAGACCATGTTCCGCACACCAAATGTAGAACATCTGTCTTTGGTTGTGATTTGTTTTCTTGAAACGGAGCGCATTCCGCTACCCTGGCCTCCACATCTAAATCACATATCCCTTTAGCTCTTTCTCCTCTTCTCACACTTCTCCGTCTTGAAATTTGATGTTATGATGAATCCCGTTACAGTTGTACAGTGTTATAGTGCATGAGACCATAATGTTGAGTCAGTCAGTTATGGGATGCTTGTTTAGTGACATTGTTTGCACCTTGGTCGCTATCAGTGGCAAAAATCACAGCAAAATCTCCCGGTTCCTTCCTGTTTAGTTTAAATTCTTTTTTATTATTATTATTTTTTACATTTGTTAATATTTAAAACTAAGTTCAGCTGGCAGAAGAAATGTGAAGGATTGAAGATCAGTTTAGAATGCCATGATGGATGCTTTTCAGTTATTGACACCCCACTTCTTTGGCAGTGTATGCTGTTCTTTACTTATGCATTCCTTTTCACTTCCCACTTTGGATTACTATAAGATGGTCCTCAAGTCTTGTGTCCTGGCAATCTCTACTTAACCCACCTCTGGATTACTATAAGATGGTCCTCAAGTCTTGTGTCCAGGCAATCTATACTTAACCCACCTCTGCACCCAGCTTTGTTGGTAGATTTGTATATTTGTGCATGGACAGGTTTTGGGACATGTGGTTTGTAGGTGTGTCATTTTTGTTTTGAGGTGGATGGGAAACAGTAATCCACTGTTGGCTGCATTCCAGAAGTGTTGCAATGTGTATCGGAATATAGCATTGGGATTTTATAGCATTGGGATTTTATAGCATTGGGATTTTATAGCATTGGGATTTTATAGCATTGGGATTTGGTAACATTTGGTAGCTTTGCCTTGTGTCACAATTTTTATTTCTTCTTGTGATTGCACACAGTCATCCCTCCTCTCTCTCTCCCTCTATCTCTTCTATCTTCACACCAACCCTTAGTTTATTTGGTTCAAAAAGGCTGAATATTGATGAAAGGGATAAGTCATAAGATGTGGCCGATAATAATGTGTTTGTCCAGCATGTATATATTTATTATTTTCAATTTGCCCTCATTTTCTTTTTATAGATGAGAAAATGAATCAAACACGGGGCGGAAAGGCATGGCTAATAATAAATATCATATGGCTAATAATAAATACCATATGGCTAATAATAAATATGATATGGCTACTGTTCCCTCACTAATCTTTAATGTACCTGATTCTTTATGTCGGAAAAACTAATGATTTATATAGACATTGAAGCAGACACGGTTGATGTTACATCATTTGTTTGGTCTGTGATACTGTTCTTGTTACGCTTCTTACTTTCTTTGACCTTGGTTTGGCTTGACCATTGGATTGCATTACCTAGGATAAACAGCAGACACGCAAACTATGTGGTACGATTTGTAGTAGCTGAATCTTTTCTGCCAGTAGCTTGGGAATGGTTTTGTTTTGAGTGCAGTGTACGTGGAACAACTGCTGTGTAAATGACTGTAGGATATAATAGGGTGATTTGTTAAATCTCATTGCTGAAAATGAGGCCTACAGTGGCAGATACCTTCCTTGTTAATGGGTTGTGCAGTGCTTGAAAAATTGAACAACACATTGTTACAATATATGCAACTCACCTTTGAAGTTAAAAAAAAACAAAAAACTTTTTAATGTTATGTTTGAAATAATATGTAACACTACGTCATTAACTGCATTCCCTCCCCCTGTACCCCATCTCTGTTGGGGTGGCGGGGATTTCTGTAGAAATAGTATCCCCCACTTTGTGGAAATTGAGTGCTTTAAATTACCACTGTTTCTGTCATACTCATTTGTTCTTTCTCATTCCTACTCTGATCTGTCAATCTACTATCTTCCTCGCTAGACCAGTCACCTACCTTTTTTCTTGAAAACTCTCCCAAAACTCTTAATTTTTTGGAGGGGGTCTTAAATTCCCACTGTCGCTGTCTTCATCATTTGCTCTTTCCCATTCCTGATCTGTCCTATCACTCTGCTATACTTTCTTCTTCTTCTTCGCTAGATCAATGACCTACCTTTTTTCTTGAAAACTCTTCCTGGACAAGACTCCTTGTTTGTGTATGAGGTCTGTTGGATCAGCTTGGGAGTGTTGGACGCTTTCTGCCGGGTGGTCACTAGGGCTTCCTATGATTGTATTATTTCGCACTATAGGCATTTTATATGTATGTGTTTTTTTGATGATTTGTAATGATGGTTGTATTCTATTTTGTTTTTGTAATCGGGGTGTTCGCGTAGTTGAGGTCAACCCTCAGCCGTCCCCCGCGTGGGATGTCTTTATTGTAAAGTGACTGGCCGGTGGAGGGCATTCAATTTTCCCACTAGGGTTGTTTCGGCAGATCTTTTATGCGGATCGGGGGTTGTCCGGTCCTGATTTGGCTCGGAAGAGTCCGCTGGACCTAAAGCAACAATAAATCAATCAATCAATCATGGAGGGGGTCAGCTTGGGGCTATTGGATGCTTTCTGCCAAATGGTTATTAAGGCTTTCTATGGTATTATTAATGTGCAATTTAGGCATTATATATATATATGTATGTGTTTTGTTAATATTCTATTTTGTTTTGTAAATGGGGTTCGATAAATTAGGTTACAGTATCAGCATTCCCTGCATGGGATGCCTTTATTGTAAAGTGACCGCGTACTGGCTGTGGAGTGCCTTCAGTGTTACTATTAGGGTTGTTTCAGCAGATCTTTTATACAGATCGAGGGTGAGTCCTCTTTCAACCAAGTTGTGGTCCCAATTCGGCTCTTTGCAGT
Source organism: Oncomelania hupensis (assembly GCA_036898135.1). Classification (NCBI taxonomy): domain Eukaryota; kingdom Metazoa; phylum Mollusca; class Gastropoda; order Littorinimorpha; family Pomatiopsidae; genus Oncomelania; species Oncomelania hupensis. The sequence continues at coordinate 1,634,295 of CM072516.1, forward strand.
CCACTGAACCCTATAAATAATGACTAACTGAACTAAACTACATTTCCAATGACCTCATTGTGTGTCAATTTGCATTTCAGTCTGTTCAGCAGGAAAAAGAATCAGGCCTCGTACCTACACATTGTGTTTTTCATTGCATTGCACTGTCAGCTACACATTTGATGATAGTATGTTTTAACAGAAAATGATTAAGAAAGGGAGAATATGATGTCGCCCTGCATATGAAAATCGTGTATAATGAGTTTTTCTGTTTTGTTGTTGTGGATTATAACTTTACAGCAGTACACTTTGAGGAAAATCATGATAAAATCAGTTGAAATACCTGAGAGCTTGTCTGAGTGGGAAAATTATGTTTGGAGTTACCTTAATTTTGTGGTAGTTGTTGAATGGATTTTGTGATCTGGAAGCAAATTATAGGTCACAAAATAGTATTTTAGTTTGTCTATCGGAGAGGGAGATTTGTATAACAATTTCTTTTGCCTTTTCCAAGAAAAGGTTATTTCAGTGATGTTTACCTGATTTTGATGCGCAGGATCACGGTAGCAGTGTCATTGGATAAATCATACAATGTGTACTAATGGCAGATTTACCCAATGTGTTGTCACAATTTAATTGTACAGGTAGTATTTTTGTATGACACCACTTTACTCCACTTGTAACAGGATAGTTTTCTACTCTTTTGATTCTTGTCCATTACAAATTACTCTAATTTTCTTGCAGATTTTTTTTTTAATGATAAAGTGATTTGGACATAGTATTTGGTTTAGATTGTTGCAAGTAAAAGTATCCTTTTAAAAAAAAAGTAATTTGCCACTGTTTGTACTGAATAAAATATAATTTACTATAATGTTGAGATTGGGTGTCGAGTTCTTTTTTTTCACTAGAAGCGCACACAGGGTAATTACATAGAAATAAGCTTACCCTATGACATACTTTCAAATAATTTTGATGTACCTTTGCATGCACAGCACCCCCGTTGGGGTGCCGGGGGTTTCGGTATAAATAGTATCCCCACTTTCTGGAAATTTAGTGCTTTAAATTCCCACTGTCGCTGTCTTTCTCATTTGCTCTTTCCCATTCCTGCTCTTTTCTATCAATCTTTTATACTATCTTCTTCGCTAGACCAGTCTCCTACCTTTTTTCTTGAAAATTCTTCCGGGACAAGACTCTTGTTTGTGTATGAGGTCTGTTGTATCAGCTTGGGAATATTGGACGCTTTCTGCCAGGTGGTCACTAGGGCTTCCTATGATATTATTATTTAGCAATGTAGGCATTTTATATGTATGTGTTTTGTTGATAATTTATAATGATGTTTGTATTCTATTTTGTTTTTGTAAACGGGGGTTCGATAAGTTGGGGTGAAGCCTCAGCCGTCCCCTGCGTGGGATGTCTTTATTGTAAAGTGACTGGCTGGTGGAGAGCTTTTAGTTTTACCACTAAGGTTGTTTCAGCAGATCTTTTATGCGGATCGGGGGTTGTCCGGTCCTGATTTGGCTCGGAAGAGTCCGCTGGACCTAAAGCAATAATAATGTAATGTAATGTAATGTAACCCTATGACATTGAAATGAGCTGATCTATGGCATCTGCACACTCTATGCTCGCATACGTATGCCTAAACACCAACACCCAACAGTTGTTTTCAACAAAATAGATCTTTAATTAAAAGACCAACATTTTACTGTGAGCAACATTTTCAGAAAGAAAAAAGAATTTGCAAGAAAATTAATTTATGATGCAATGCCAAGAGTGCATAGAAGAAAGCCATCCAGTCACAACATGAAATAAGTGTCACCTTTACAAATGGAAAGTGGTCAACTTTGAAAATTGTGAAGTCAAAAAATAAAAGTACCACAGCATTGGCATTCATGGATTCGTAATTCATTTATATGAAAAATGGAAAAGGTTTCAGACACACAATATTAAGTTATGTGAAAAATGGAAAAGGTTTCAGACACACAATATTAAGTTATGTGAAAAATGGAAAAGGTTTCAGACACACAATATTAAGTTTTGAGAAAAATGGAAAAGGTTTCAGACACACAATATTAAGTTATGTGAAAAATGGAAAAGGTTTCAGACACACAATATTAGGTTATGTGAAAAATGGAAAAGGTTTCAAACACACAATATTAAGTTCTATGGTATCTGCCAACAAATCCATTTCCACTAAAATACTTGATGGAATATTTTGTCATACCATGGTAGCTCAGTGGTAGAGTCTTGGCCAGATAGCAAAGATAACAGTGGCCATTTTTCACTGTCCACCTTTAGCAGCATGATTGCTCTGGTGGTTCAGTTTTGATTTAAGTCCCTTACCCTTCTTTCCTGGGATGGGTTAGACCTTTTTCCTGGGCTGGGTTAGACGTTAACATTTCAATGTTGTGGCATTCATTTAAGCTTTCTTCAGCGTTTTTCATAACTGTTATGTTTAAGGCAATGTTATGAAGAGGAATGCTTGGTCCGGCATTTAAAAAATTGATGAGATACATTTTAACATTTGCAGAAGCCAGTAGTAGCATTGCCATATTTTATTGAATAACCCATCACCAAATAAATCAATCTAGTTTTCCACAAGTGACAGGTTTTTGATGTAGGCAGTCTTGAACAGTAAACGGCCAGAAAAAAAAAAATTCATCACAGATTCTGTTTAAATGCACATGTATATTAAACGTGGAATGATTTCATTATATAAATTTATTCAAATTAAATTCACGAGGATGCAAGTATTCCCCAGAAGACGATTTTAACATCAAAATCTGTTTATTTCAATGGGGAATCTTCCTCAAGTTCCTTTTCTGAAAAATTCCCGTTAAGCCTTCTGTCATTATGGTGTGATTTTATGACAAATGGCTCACAGACACTGAAGAAAAGGTCCCCCAAATCGTGATCTAGTGCTGAACAGTAAAACATTAGTACTGTTTACGTACAATGCAATAAAAGTAGCTGGAAAGATATATATATGTTGTTGTGGTTTTTTTCGTGCAATTTATTACTCAAAAGGCAAAAACAGCAACAAAAATAAAAAAATAAAAGCAAATTCATGAAAAATTAATGAAATGCTTTCATCATCTGATCATGTCAATTCTTTATGAAAATACAGAAAACAAATATATATATATAGTTTTGTTTCCCGAGAAATGTTGGAAAGGCAAAAAAACAAGTTCAAAAATGTATAAAGTGTTTAGTTATGAAATTTGGTTTTAAACATCATTTTGAAAAAAAAATAAACATATAGGTAACAAAAAAAAAAGATTTAAAAAAAAGTCCAAGTGCAAATTAAATACAAGTGGAATAAAAACAAGCCACACAAGGACCACAATATTAACAAAGTAAATTGTGTTCAACATTAACAAAGTAAATTGTGTACAATCTTAGCACAAGGCGACACAAAAGGTATAATCATTTTGAACAACAAATATTTTAAATAAAATTTTGGCATAACAAATCAAAATATAAATTTGTGGAAGCAGATTTCATTGTATATCATCATCTGCAAAAACTATTTACACCGTCTTACAAAGTTTGACAATTATATGTGAGAAATTCCAAGGTTTGGGATGAAATATCAAGTATGGTGCTTTAAACATCCACAGTTAGCATTTATTGTCAAATATTTATTGTTTTCCAATGTTGCGCTCTCTCTCTCTCACACACACATGCATGCACGCACACACACACGCTCGCATGCATATGATACACACACTCACACACAACCGCGTGACCACACACACAAACATCATAACACATGCACAAGAAAAACCACCAACCTCCACTATCACAACTGCACACTTAAATTTGCTTACCAACACACACACACACACATGCACACACACATTCCAGCACGCAGACCACAATCCAGCCTCATGAGTTGTACCACCAGTCTATCAACACGTCACACCATCAGTCTATCAACACGTCACACCACCAGTCTATCAACACGTCACACCACCAGTCTATCAACACGTCACACCACCAGTCTATCAACACGTCACACCACCAGTCTATCAACATGTCACACCACCAGTCTATCAACACGTCACACCACCAGTCTATCAACACGTCACACCACCAGTCTATCAACAAGTCACACCACCAGTCTATCAGCACGTCACACCACCAGTCTATCAACACGTCACACCAATCTCTTGTTCCTGCATCAACACTTTCATGCCTTTCTCAGAAAGACAACTGGAATATCACTCTTCAAAGTGATTGACAATGGGATTAAAAAGCTCAAGAAAAGCAACCAAACCAAAGTGTCAACAGTGGCAAATAATGAAGTGGCGTAGGTTTGACCCCAATCCACTTTTATAATACAATACTTATATTGACGCTCAACGCTTGTTATTAAAGGGCAATGTCCACCAACTAGTCTCACAAATATATTACGCTGATGCGGGAGAAAAAACCTACACTAACTCAATTATAACAGTTGGCGAAATATCTATTTCCATTACAACAGTTGGCAAAAACACTAAGTTAATTCAGCTTAACAGCTTGCACGATGGCAAAAACACTTGGTCTACTGCAACAGTTGTAGCTATTTTAAACTGAGAAAGCCCCTGCAACTATTTTTACAAATTGTAACTTAACCCGTGAAAAGCGTAATGGTTTTCTGTAAATATCGAAGATAAGTAAGTTGGCAGTAAAGCTTAAAGATAACGATTGTATGAAGTCGCATGGACTGTGCCCTTTCACTCGTAGGCTTTTTAGGCATCTACAGCAATGCTCGACTGGATCGATTTTTAAAAATAAAAAAAAAGCAAAGTCTACAGTCTGCTTTATGCTGACTCCTTCAGGTCATAATGTTCTTACGAGATAATACTTTCATTTTTACATCACAGCTAAACTGACCAACCAAACCGCCAACTGATTAGAAGAAAAAAGGTTTTGTCGGAATTTTGCCTAATGAGCACGTGTGCGTGTGCTCGCGCTATAGAGTTAATTGCCTAATGAGCACGTGTAAGTGTGGTCGCGCTATAGAGTTAAACTTCATTGACTTAGTCTGCACGTGCATTCAGTGACAATCGCTGGTTAGCTGCTGTTGGTCATAATACTTTTATGCAACAATGTAAACAAATAAACAAAAGACGTGCAGGCAAAGGATTCGTCAAACACCACCAACAGGAGATTTGCGCATGCGTAGCGGAAGAAGGTTGGTTGTTTGGGTCCCATAGTCCCCTAGTCTCCTCAGTGATTTGGGCCCTTTTGAAAGGTTTTATCTTTCCTATTCCATCTCCTACCATTCCAGTCTGATTTAGGAATATCTCCCTGCCCCTCTCATGGACTTTTCAGTAGCTGTCATCAGCTACTTTGCCTCTGTGAATCACCTGAATCCCGAGTGAAATCCAAAAGGAACTCCGCCGAAAATCCCACCTTGCCATGATGTAAAAGTACGTCAACGGCATCACTATCATCAACACCACAAAAAAAAAAAAAACAACCCCCCCCCACCTTCCCGTCCCCTCTCCCCCCCCCCAAAGAAGATCTACCACACAGTTTCCTCCCTTGGTCTTTCAGCTCCAATCATGCCGGACAGATTACCGCCAACAGTCCTTTTTCCCTCGCACCCTCAGGGAATGGAACTGCCTTGCAACTGATGGAGTTGTGAAGCCCACACTGGAAGGTTTCAAATCCCAGGTATAAAACTTCTATCCCTTCAACACCCTGGACTCTACTCGTTGATCAAGTGGGCAGCAAAGTCTTGTTCTGTTTTCCTTCCCACAAACACTTATTTACTGTTGTGGCAAACCTCCCACAATTGTGGCTGCAGAATGTTCAACATGCTGTTGGATCCTCCAATAAAGGTGAGGAAGCGGATCATCCATTTCATCCGGTTGTCAGTTGAGCGACTTGTTTTAGAATAAATAATTTATTTACTCTCTTCCCACATTGCCAAAACGGACAGAGAATTTGCAAGAATGTGGGTTTGGAGGGGGTGTGGGGGGAAATTGGAAGGGGATGGATGGGGAACCTGGACAATGTCACAGTCAATGTATCGATGGGCTTCAAAGTTAACAAAATTGTTGGATTTCTGTGTGGTTTCTGAGTTGTGGCTGTTTTGTAAACAACGTTTCACAGAAAGATCTGGAACCCAAGGTGGTAAATTACCACAGCATTGATCGTGGAAGCTTTGCGCACACTGCAAATGACAAGCAAATTCCTGATTTTGTGGCCTGCAGGAATTGGACTTCTGGTATGTGTGCAGTGAATTTTCCTCTCATCGCTCATTAGATAACGACCGATTTATACTGGGAGTAAAACTCTTGAGAAAATGTTCGCCTCACCATTGAAGTAATCTCTGATGTGTTCTGAGAGTAAACTCTTGCGAGTCATTTTCATCAGCACTGTGTACGGCCGGGGTTAAAACGGACTGCATTGGGGCTTATGACACGGAGGGATGTTTGTCGTCGACCCATTAAGAATGGTAGATGGGCGAGTTTAAAGCGTCAGCTGAAGACTGCCCCAGCTGACACCAGCACGCGAGACCCGCAGCGCAGGTGCAATGGAGGGTGGAGGCTGAAGATAACTGTCAGGAAGACAGCGTTATTAGAAAAACCAAGACGCTAGCCGAGGCCGTGGTCACGTGTTGTGTGGCCAGAGAGCGAAGGTACTGCCTACAGAGTGGAAGCTTTCATCTGTGTTGCGGCGCTCCAACAAGCGCCTGCGACTTCTGTACGGAATGCTGTCGGGGCTGGAACTCCTGTGCCTGAGATTGGTGGAAGAAAAATGATGCCGCAGGCTGTCGGCGCCCAAAGCACTAGCCACACTCGCCGCCATTGCTCCTACAGCCGTCGCCGCATCATGCCGGAAGGAGTAGGTTGTCTGCACGGACGCCAAGCTGTCGTTGGAGTTGAATGGAAGGCGATCCGACAGGAACATGCGGTGCGACATATGAGGAGAGAGTTGCACTATACAGGCTGACAGTCGGGCTTGGACCTGTAACAGTCAACCTGCGTAACATCCCTTAGTCATATCACACGACAATGTTAATGTTCATTTTATTTCAAATGCCGTTTGTTGAGCCCTATTGCTTTTGGAAAGTAATTTGTTTGTAAAGTCGTTCGATTAGCTTATCGTGAATAGGCTCTTATTTCCAGTGTAAAGGATATTTTATAGTCTTCAGCACCTTAAATTAAAATAGAAATTGCATAGATCTACAACTCCAAGTTAATACAGCTAGTGTCACAGTCAGTCAACTATAAACTAGCGTGTTCATTGCATTTACATTGTATCTCTCTTTAATACTGCTACCCATATCTCGCTCCATCCATTTGTTCCAGTCAGTCAGTCAGTCAACTCACCTCAGGGTTGCTAGGCAACATGAAGTCTACGACGTCATCAAAAGCGGTCTCGAAGCTGCCACACTGGCTGCTGAGGAGAGAGAGACTATCGTCTGTGGACAGGCCGTCCGGTGCTTGTTTAAGGTGAGGGAGGGGGTGAAGCGGGTACGGGTAGGAGTTTGTGTTCAGCGGGTGTGTGTCAGGGTGCAAGGGATGGTGGTTGGCTAGCTGCGGATTGTTCTCCCCCTCAGCCCCCGTAATGACGATCTGCGGACCCTGAGTCACCAAGGACTGGACGTAGTCCGCCATGAACGAATAGATGTAGCGGTACTCGTCCTGTGAACACAGACATCATCAGGATGACCATAATGATAATAACAACGACGACGACAATGTCGACGATGGCGGCGACGCTGCTGCTGCAAATGATGATTATGATGAGGGATGATGGATGATGACGATGATATGATGATGATGACGACGTTGGTGATGACAATAACAAAGGTGATGATGATGATGATGATGATGATGATGATGATGATGATGATGATGATGATGATGATGATGATGATGATGATGATGAGATAATGTAACATAAGATAAGACAACTTTATAATCTTTTACAAGAAATTACATTGTGGTGTACAATTACAATCAACAAGGAATAAAAATCACAATAATAAAAATAAATCAACAAAAATGATAAAGACAATGAGGAAAAAACTGTCACACATTAATATAATTACACTTATGCATGCTAACATTAAACCACAGCAAATGGTAAATGAAATTATTTTGGACAAATACAGATACACTCACTCACACACACCCTCACACACACACACCCACCCACACACACACACACACACACACACACACACATGTCATTTTTTTAAGTGATAAGACAGCCTTTGGGATAAAACTGTTTTTCGTTCTGAGAGTTCTGACCCTTGGTGTTCGGTAGCGCCTTCCAGAAGGCAGGAGCTATACACCACAATGCAACAGGCTTTCCGCACATTATGCCTTTCATACAACACCTGCAGACTCTCTTGTTTCACTCCCAAAACCTTCCCACAGACATTCACCACTCGATCCAGCACACTTTTGTTTTTTACGCACAAACTTCCATACTAGCAGATAAAAGAAAAGGTAAGAACGGGCTCAATAAAAGAAGAAGAAGAAGAAGAAGAACAACAACAAGAAGAAGAAGAAGAAGAAGAAGAAGAAGAAGAAGAAGAAGAAGAAGAAGAAGAAGAAGAAGAAGAAGAAGAAGAAGAAGATGATGATGAAGAAGAAGAAGAAGATGAAGAAGTAGAAAAAGATGAAGAAGAAGAAGAAGAAGAAGATGAAAGAAAAAAGAAGATGAAGAATAAGATGATGATGATGATGATGATGATGATGATGATGATGATGATGATGATGATGATGATGGCCTACTTACGATAGTGGTGACCAGCTGCGGCCTGTTGTGTCTGATCATTCTGACAGCGTTGAAGACGTCTACCTCTCGGTCATTCTTCAGCTGATCGCAGCAGATGTGGACAGCGCAGTAGATGCCACAGCGGCTCGCCCCGTCCCTGACCGCCACAAACAATTCATACACAAATTTATACGCACTGACACACTATGACTGCAGGTTGTGGTTTTTTAAAAATAAGATGATATATGCTCCTATCCTATCCTATCCCATAACTCGGAGGTCGTAGGGGCACCACAGATGATCGTTTAACCAGCGTACTCCATCTTTCCCTGTCCTCAGCAACCCTGATTCTTTCGCTCAGTGTCAAACCAGTCCATTATCGAATGTTGTCCTCCCACCTCTTTTTCGGTCTCCCTCTTCTTCTACCTCCTTGCACTGTGCCTTGCAGAATGGTCTTTGCAAGGCCTGATGATCTGGTGACGTGGCCATACCATCGGAGTTTCCGTTTTTTCACCACTGTGAGCAGGTCATCGTGTTGTCCAATGGCTTGTGTGATGGTCTGTCAGACTTCGTCGTTGGTGATGTGCTGGGTATAGGAAATGCCCAGAGGTCTTCTGTAGCACCTCATCTCCATGCTTTGTATTGTTCGTTGGAGATCTGCTGTGAGGGTCCATGTTTCGCAAGCATATAGGAAGATGGAGATGACAAGGGAGAGCAGCAGCCTTACCTTGGAATGTAGACTGATGGTCCTGTCTTTCCAAATTGGCTTCAACCTCGCTGTTTGTGCGATCCTGGAAGAGGACTTCCTGTCGGGACCCATTTTCTGATACAATGGCTCCTAAATATTTGAAGCTATGCAATGTGTTGAGGGATTGGCCTTGGACTTTGATGTCCGTGTTGATGCCATTGGTGTTGTTGGTCATCATCTTGGTCTTCTCTGCACTTATTTCCATTCCATAGGCTCTGGAGGTGGTGTCAAGCCTCTATACCAGTACTTGTTCCTCTCCAGCCATTCAATCAATGTCATCCGCAAAGCGAAGGTTGGAGATTGCTCTTCCCCCTATGCTGCCTGTGCTTTCATGATCTGCAAGGGCATCTGACATGATGCGCTCTAGGAAGATGTTGAAGAGTGTTGGAGATAGTAGGCATCCCTGACGCACACCGATTGTTGTTCTGAACCCGTTTCCGATGGCGCTGTTGTGAAGGACTGCACTGGTAGCCTTGTCATACAGGCTTTTGATGACTTCAATAATTTTAGGGCTGATTTACACTCTCATGGTTGCCTACAGAGCTGCATGCCAGACTCGGTCAAACGCCTTTGTGAAGTCTACGAACACATGATATAGATGTTGTGGGTGCTGTAAGTATTTCTCGCAGATTATTCTGAGATTGAAAATCTGTTCAGTGGTACTTCGCCCTGCCCTGAATATTGCTTGTTCTTCAGCTATGATTTGTTCAGGTTGGGGTTTCAACCTGTTGAGTATTATTTTCAGGAGGACCTTGCTGTGATGGCTGATGAGGCTGATGGTGCGGTAATTTTTACATTCCTGAAGGTTACCTTTTTTGGGAAGAGTGATGACAAGCGACTGGGCCCATGGTGTAGGGCACTCCCCACTCTGCCAGATTTTGTGAAGATAATGGTGAGGGCGTCAATCATCGCTTCTCCTCCTGCTTGAAGCAGTTCCGCGGGGTATGTTGTCCACTCTCGCTGACTTCCTCTTCTTCAGCGATTGCACTGCTGCCTCAACTTCTTCCCGGAGAATTGGGAGGATTTCTTCTTCCTTTCTGCTCTGGGGACATGCTAGAACTGATGGGTCTCCGTTTGGTGTGTGGATGTAAAGGTCAGAGCAGTACTCAGTCCATCTGTCGAAGACTTCTTGTTCTTCTGTAAGGCATATGCCAGACTTGGTTTGGATCGTGGAGACTTTGGGCTGTTTAACTCTTGTCAGCCACTTCACAGTCTGGTCGGCCTTCTTGCTGTTGTTCGTGTTCAGACTGTTCTCTATTTCCTGGCATTGATCTTCTATCCAGTTCTCCTTTGCTGTGTGTCACGCTACGCAGTTTGCAGTCGTGCGCCTATGTATATAGTTTTGTCATCAGCCTGTACATAGAGGTTAAAAGTTACGGTACAAGGGGAGAGTATTGGGATAAATTAATTAAGTTTATAATTAATAAAAGTAGCGAGTGAATCACGCCCGTGCAGAACGTACTAGTGTTAGAAAACAGTAGTTGGCTCCATGTGATTTACTATGTGTGAAAGGCGTGCTCTAATCGCGAATGTTTCTAGGAACAAATTATAATTGAAATGAGTATAGTCAAGAACATTCTTAGATAGCCGTATAAAACCTTTTGATAGGGAAGAGAGCTTTTTCACGTCACTTGTGTAGTACGATCGGCGTACAGTAAGTTCGGTGGATCTGTGGTTTTTCAAGGTGACATATAGTGGCAGTATCTGTGAGACGTTTTCTGAACAGACTGTCAACGAAAAAGGAGCCTAGGCAGGTAGAGGAGGTTTATTTAAGGAACACTTTGGAAGTGTTTGTTGAACTTTTATATTCCTAAGCCGATCTAACACCTGCTGTGTGTTTACGGCGAAATTCGAGTTGCGTACGTGTAACGTCGAGTGCCCTGTGACGCCGCCTGGGACTTCCATGTGCCTGTGTATCACCTTGAATATCATCTGTGCCTGTGTGTTTGTTACGTCGTTGTCTGTCCGTGTGTCCATCAGGCCGGAGGATTCCCACTGGTATCGTAAGTCGCCTGTTTCAATTTCTCAGTTGGCCATATCGTTCGGGGGGCTGGGTTGTGAATGTGAGCGTGGATGGTTAATTGATTATATTTTCTTTGATTCTATTTTTATGTTTCATATTATTTGTTACATAAATACCAAAGAGAGAGTGAAAGGATTTTATAGAATAAATTATAAATTAAATGATTATAAGTTAATATAAGAGAATTCGCTGTTCTGTAGCGAAAGAATGACAGGGAAGAGATGAATGGAAGTGCATATGTGCAATGACAGAAGCTATGACGGGGAGAATGATTAAGAATGCGCATGATGTAAGGGAGACAATCATACCGTCAGAGGGATGATTGTGCAATATGTTGTAATATAATTATTTATGGTTATGTATTTTGTATGTATTGCTGCAGATGTACCAAACCAAAAACCAGATTCAGTGATTGCTGTATTGCAGCCTAGCTGGGGTGGTGTGCTGTGCCACGTTCTGTGACAACGCCTTTCCTTGGGTCGACCTTGGGTTTTAAAAGGTTGAGGTTGTCGAGAGGAAAGCCTTATTTATGTAAAACTGTTTATAATTGTTTACATAACACACACACACACACCCCGCATTTACACAACAAATAACTATAACTATCAAAGAACATTTTGTAAACTAGATATTTATTTACATGTGGTAACTTGTAAATTACATTGGACTAAAGTATATTTAATTAGAATTGAACAATAATCTTTGACTGTGAAATATTACGTACCTGGTAGAGTAGCTTTTGTGATGTATAGTCTGTCTGGGGGAATTAATTCGCCAGACCATTATTAGTTGTTAATTTTGAATAATTGTCTTACAATTCCATTTGTATAAAATATAAATTTTCTTTGTTGTTATACATAATAGAAAAGGGTTGTTAACAGCTGTTTGAAGTTTAAGTGGAACAAGGTTCGATATATATATAAAGATTTAAAGTAATTGCTTACATTCATTTACCTTGTTCTTAGTAAGCTGATCCAGACATAATTATTATAAATCTTTTGTACATTCTGTAGTTAGTCATCTATTTTCATTTTGATTTGATTATCATTATTATTTTGAGCGATCAATTGTTTTATGTATAGTTTTGGGTTGTATTAGTGGGATTGAGGGTTGGTAAGGGTTGGAAGGTTTGGGAAAGGGAAAAAGGGAGTTAATTTGAGTGTGAATGTGTGAGTGAAATAAAGAAATTGTCTTGTCAACTTCTGGTTTTGTCTTTTAGATTATATTTAGGTGTGGGTTTTTCTCGTGTGGAAGTTGCACGCATTGTCGAACCACTGTTCAGGCAGTTGGGACGTGTTACTGTGCGCATGCCTTTTTGGATATCATTGTTGATTTTTAGGTAGGCATCAGCTCCCTGCGAGGTGTTATTTTTCTTTTTGATCTCTCTTCGTTTATCACACAGGTCAAAAAGTTCAGGTGTGACCCACAGCTTCTTCTTTGGTGCTTTCCAAGGATCTCCGTGGCGGCATCTGTCACAGCTGAGTTGAAGGTGGTGGTCATGGTGTTGACATCTACTTCACCAGCTCCCAAAATGAGCAGTGGTGCAAATTTCCCTCCAATTGTGGCCTAAAATATTTCTGCCACCTCCGGGTCTTGCAATTTGTCCAGGTCAAACTTCAGTCTGGTGCACTTTGCTGTGTTTACTCTCTTCAAGTGGAGCCGGAAAGACATTATCACGAGATCGTGGTCACTTCCGATGTCTGCTCTTGGAAAAGTGCGTGTCCTGCCAATGTTGATGTTTGATCTGAAGCGTTTCTTGACCATGATGTAGTCGATCTGGTTGTGATGCTCCCCGCCGGAACTGTGCCATGTCCAGCGTCTGGATTTTTTGTGGAGACCAAGCGTGTTTGCCAGTATCAGATTGTTGTATCTGGCAAACTCCAAGAGTCTCAGATCCCTGTCGTTTGTCTTGTTGCAGTGGGGTCCACATGTGTCTCCCCAGTTGTGGTGCGCATCTTGGCCAACCTTGGCATTCCAGTCGCCTTCCACTATGACTATGTCCTTCTTCAGCACTTGGTCAAGGACAGCCTGTAGATTTTCATAGAAATTCTCCACTTCGCTGTCGCTGTTACGTTGAAACGCGAACGAAAGTATGTCGGAAGCGTGTACGATAGATCTAATCGTTTCGATTTGCAAAGTATTCAATAATGGAGTTTATTTACCTTTGATTTGAGTTTGCATTGTTGTTAGGAGAGGCTTTGTATAACGTTGATAATTTTCGTTGGTCGATATTGTCGGAGAATACTCTGGATTTCCTTGTTTACCATCGATCGAAGGTTCGGGACGATTGTCGAAGAAAGAGAAGGTTCGGGGTATGTGTGGAGAGATGAATGACGTAAGTCAGTGATGACGATCTTTTATTCGATTGGTGGCAGTGCGTCATTTCTACTGTATTCGAAATCTTTCCGGAAGAGAGAGAGATTATAAAATTCTGTGCCGCACTGTTGTTGGAGATAGTAAAGTTGTTGATAGTGATTTGAAGAGTTGCTGTGAAAGTTGTTGAGTTGAGTTGAGAATTGTATGCAGTTGTTGATGTGTGCTGAATAAAAGTGGAAAACTCCATACGTCGGCTTTGTGACTTGTATGCTGATTGAGCAGGATGTGTGAATAAACGAATCTGAGTTACACCCTATCAGGAATTCAGCATTGGGGCTGAATCAAATACTGATAGAAAACACCAACATCAAACTGAGTGTAACATTTTGGGGGTCAAGCCGCGATTCACGCCATAGCCAAGGGTTCAACTGCTACAACAAGCGAGTCAACGTTACGAGAGGCAGTCATCGAGGGTAGCCGCCAACGAGTTGCGTCGAGAGGGGCCAACATACTGGGACTACATCACCGATAGGTTCGGGTTGACTGCAAGGGCGTGTAGTCGCTGAAGAGTTGCTTCGTGAGCGAACAACAGATCGGGACTACGTTGCTGCCGTAAGACTACGTCGAGGGACAGTCTCGGAGCTACATCGCCAGTATTAGAGAGAGCGACGTACGGACGTCGAGTCTACTTCAGCACAGGAGCGTGTACATCAACACTAGCGTGGTGCAGCGTCGCATACGACGAGGACAGCGGGGCCTGCGTCAGCGAAGGCGACTAGTGGAAAGCATCAGCGCTACTGCAGAAAGCGTGCTGTTCTAGAACAGTCTAGAAAGGTACAGCACAGTCAAGAACTTTCTAGAAAAAGAACTTTCCAGAAAAGAACTTTCCAGTAAAGAACTTTCTAGAAAAGAACTTTCCAGAAAAGAACTTTCCAGAACTTTCCGGAAGCATCAAGATGGCTGACTTCTGGCAGAAAGGGGTTGAACTGAATCTAAAAGGCAAGCAGCTGACGGAGTACGCCAAGTCTCAGGAGAGAATACGAGAAAGAGAATTGGAAGAGAAGCGTCTAGAAAAAGAAATAGAACTAGAACAGAAGCGTCTAGAAGTAGAAGAGCAGCGTCGCCGTGAAGAACGAGAATTACAAGAGCAGCGTCGCCGTGAAGAAAGAGAATTAGAACAGAAGCGTCTAGAAATTGAACAGCAGCGGCAAGAAAACGACAGAGAATTCGAGCTGAAGCGTCTTGAGTTCCAGCTAGAAATGGCGCGTATCCAGCAACAGCAGAATGCGCCACAAGTTATCAGTGACAACAAAGCTCCAAAATTGCCAGCATTCGTCGACGGGAAGGACCAGATCGACAGCTATCTGGCGAGATTCGAAAGGTTCGCCGAAAGCTCCAATTGGCAACCTCGAGACTGGGCGATTCGACTAAGTGCACTTCTGACAGGGCAAGCGCTCGAAGTTTACACCAGACTGTCGAACGATGACGCCAAAAACTACGACGTCTTGAAAGAGGCCCTATTACAGTGCTACAACTTTACAGAGAAGGGCTACCGTAAACGCTTCCGTGAATGCCGGCCCAAGTCAGACGAAACGCCAAAGCAGTTTGTGGAGCGACTGTCGTCATATCTACACAAGTGGGTGGAATTATCAGGCAAAGGGAAGACTTACGAGAGTCTCCATGATCTGATTGTAAGGGAGCAATTACTCAACGCCTGCCCTAAGGACCTCGCGATCCACTTGGAAATACAAAAGTTGCAGACGCTAAAAGACGTTGCTGAGGCTGCTGAAAGATATCTCATCGCTCATGAGAAAACGTTGGGGCCACCCAGCGCGACGAAACATTTTCAGAAGACTGGAAACCATGGGAACCAGATCCAGGGGAGTCAGACGAGCCAGAGACATACTGACTCCACGCCACCTTCCAGGGAAGGGCAGTCAAGAGGTTGTTTCACCTGCAACGCTACAGACCACAGAGCAGCTAACTGTCCTCAAAACAAAAGTAGCGGACAGCGGGGCAGTACGGACAATGCAGCGGTGGGCAACCGACAGAGACGTTTCTCCAATCAACGGCAAACCAGTAGATCTGACCATCAGGTGTGCGGCGGGAGCGTCATTCTTCCGAGTGGGGCCAAGCGCACAGCTACTCCTGCGGACGTGCAAGAGTGCATGACCGATGGCCAACTTCTCCTTGCCAACGGAAAATCCATCCCCGTCGTCGCCAGCGCAGCTGTGACCGTCCAGAACATGCCTGTTTCAAAGGGACGCGTCGGAAATCATGAAGTGACTGTTTTAAGAGACTCTGGCTGCAGTGGGGTCATCGTCAGAGAAGACCTAATCGCTAAAGAACAGTTCACTGGCGATTCAAAATGGACACTTATGGCCGACAGCAAATGTGTGAGAGCGCCAGTTGCGAAGATTCATGTCAACACCCCTTTCTACATAGGCGAAGTCGAAGCGGTTTGCCTGAAGAAGCCGCTGTACGATTTGATGATCGGGAATATCGACGGCGCGAGACGACCCGACGACCCCGATCCAGAGTGGAGTCCTGCCTCAACCCAACACGTCGAAGTTGTGGAGGAGGATCCATTGCCGTTTCCCGATGGAGACCTTACAGAGCTGCTACGGGACAATGTGGTTACTCTGGCTCAGCCCTGCCGACCAGAGATCGTCGGTGCTGTTACTACCAGGGCCCAGGCCAAGAGAGACAAGACGCCTACGCCACTGAAGGTCGCCGACAACTCTAAAGCTGCCATCGTGGACAGAGATAAGCTGATCCAGCTCCAGGAAGATGATAGTACTTTAAACAAGTACAGGAACCGCCAAGACCACGTGACCAAAGGCAGTGGTACGGTCTATTTTGAGGTGAAGGCCAAGATCCTGTATCGAATCTTCCAGCACCCGAGGGTCAACGGAGGGAAACCACTACGTCAAGTCTTGGTACCGTTACCCCTAAGGCGCCAGGTGATGGAAGTAGCGCATGACTCAATCATGGGAGGTCACCTAGGCATCAAGAAGACGTCAGACAGAATACAGGCGGTGTTCTACTGGCCAGGACTTCATGCGGACGTCAGCCGTTTCCGTTTCTGCCGATCATGTGACATTTGCCAGAAGACCATACCTCGAGGAAGGGTCCCGAAAGTGCCTATGCAGAGGATGCCTCTGATCGACCGACCTTTCAAGAGGGTGGCCTTAGACTTAATCGGCGAAATAAGACCTCCGAGTGAAGAAGGTCATCGATGGGTACTGACTTTAGTGGACTATGCGACTCGGTACCCAGAAGCAGTGCCACTGAAGAAGATTGACACTGAATCTGTAGCAGAGGCACTAGTGGACATGTTCAGTAGACTTGGAGTGCCTGAAGAAATTCTGACAGACCTCGGGACGCAGTTCGTCTCTGACTGTATGAAGGAGGTCAACAGACTGCTGAGCATCCGGCATTTGACTACGACACCCTACCATCCGATGTGCAACGGGCTTGTCGAAAAGTTCAATGCTACGCTGAAGTCCACCCTGAAGAAACTGTGCAGCGAGCAGCCCAGACAATGGCATCGCTACATCAACGCCCTACTTTTCGCCTACAGAGAAGTACCGCAGGAGTCCACCGGCTTTTCTCCGTTCGAGCTGCTGTACGGAAGAACCATCCGAGGGCCGATGCACATCCTAAAAGAACTGTGGACGAAAGAAGTAGAGACCCCAGAGGTGAAGAACAGTTACCAGTACGTGTTTGAGCTACGGGAGAAGCTGGAGCAGACTCTCGAGATAGCCAGAGAAAACCTGAAGAAGTCCCAGGACTGTGGAAAGCACTACTACGACCGTAGGGCTGTGAACAGGAAGTTCAAACCTGGCAACAAAGTGCTGGTGCTGCTACCTACCGATCACAATAAGTTGCTGATGCAGTGGAAAGGCCCGTACGAAGTGGAGACCGTGGTGGGAATCAACGACTACAAGGTGAAGGTCGGCCAGCATTCCAAGATATACCACGCCAACCTCCTTAAGCTGTACGTGGAAAGGCCATCAGAGACTGTGCACGCAGCCACAGCAGCTGTGACCGACGACAGCTTTGACAGCGAAGAACTGTTGGAACTGGGAGACTTCCACAGCAAAGAAGGCATCGATGAGGTTAAGCTAGGACCAAGCTTGACGGAAGGTCAAAAGATGGAGCTCAAGGACCTTATGGGCGAGTTTCCCCATAGCTTCAGTGATGTCCTAGGCTCTACGACTTTGGTCGAACATGAAGTCCACACCCAGACCTGGAAGGAGCATCTGCAGACCTTGAGGGAGCTGTTCCACCGTCCCGCAGAAGCCAACCTGACCGTGAGACCCAGCGAATGCATTCTGGGAGCTGACAACGTCGACTGCGTCAGACATCCGATGGAAGAAGGAGACAACGGAGGACGCACTGATTCCGGGGAAGCCCACGTGATCATCGTCTTTGACCCTGGGCCGATGACGACCGCAACTGACGAGGGCGTCGATTCCTTGCGAACGAAAGAACATTGATTGTGTGGACGAACTAAGAATATTGGTAATGACAGACTTGAAAATGAAAAACGTTGACTGGGTAAATGATCTGTGAACATTGACAGTATCCAGAAAGACTTGCAGATGAGAAACTTTGACTCTGTGTGAATGAACTGTGAACATTGACATTATCCAGGCAGATTTGAAGATGAAAACCATTGACTCTGTGTAGATAAGCTGAGCGCAATTACAGTATTCAGAAAGTCTTAAATTAGTTTCAATTGTGGACTTTGTTTGTGCATTACGTTTCAACGTTGTTGAAAGAAATTGGGTAAATTTCTTCTTGAGTGGGGGGTTATGTTACGTTGAAACGCGAACGAAAGTATGTCGGAAGCGTGTACGATAGATCTAATCGTTTCGATTTGCAAAGTATTCAATAATGGAGTTTATTTACCTTTGATTTGAGTTTGCATTGTTGTTAGGAGAGGCTTTGTATAACGTTGATAATTTTCGTTGGTCGATATTGTCGGAGAATACTCTGGATTTCCTTGTTTACCATCGATCGAAGGTTCGGGACGATTGTCGAAGAAAGAGAAGGTTCGGGGTATGTGTGGAGAGATGAATGACGTAAGTCAGTGATGACGATCTTTTATTCGATTGGTGGCAGTGCGTCATTTCTACTGTATTCGAAATCTTTCCGGAAGAGAGAGAGATTATAAAATTCTGTGCCGCACTGTTGTTGGAGATAGTAAAGTTGTTGATAGTGATTTGAAGAGTTGCTGTGAAAGTTGTTGAGTTGAGTTGAGAATTGTATGCAGTTGTTGATGTGTGCTGAATAAAAGTGGAAAACTCCATACGTCGACTTTGTGACTTGTATGCTGATTGAGCAGGCTGTGTGAATAAACGAATCTGAGTTACACCCTATCAGGAATTCAGCATTGGGGCTGAATCAAATACTGATAGAAAACACCAACATCAAACGGAGTGTACTGTAACAGTCGCCATAGTCTGCTGTTGGAGCATAGGCCTGGATGATGGTGATGTTGAAAGGGGTTGCTCTCAGACGGATGCTAATGAGTCTACTGGAGACCGGGCGGCAACCCATGACAGTGGCTAAAATGTTCTTGTGGACTTGATGGTGATGTTGAAAGGGGTTGCTCTCAGACGGATGCTAATGAGTCTACTGGAGACTGGGCGGCAACCCATGACAGTGGCTAAAATGTTCTTGTGGACTTTAAATAAATAAATAGGGCCTAAATAAAATAAAATAATAATAATAATAATAAAAATAATAATAATAATAATAATAATAATAATAATAATAATAATAATAATAATAATAATAATAATAACGCGTTTTTCTTTAAAAAACTAAACAAAAACAACAAAAAAACCAACCAGGTTCAAAGTGCGACGATTTGTAGCGACATACACGCCAACATGTTACGCATGCTCTCACAAACAAATCAAACTCACATTTATCACTCAAACATGTGGTGTAAAGGCAGGGCGATTGCTGCTAGAAGAAGGAAAGGCAATTGGATTTGTAGTTGTAAAATATTAGACTGGCTGCGTCCAATACCGCTGACGGCACGGCTGGCCATGGGGATGGAACTCCTGCACCACACACACTACGTCAACTGGCACATGCCCACAACAACTAAAGCTTAGACAGTATGCGGCGCGTGTTTATTACTGTATAATCATCTGCCCTTTGTGATGGGGCCCAGACCTTTAACGTGCCGCTGCGCGTGGCAACACGATGGAAGCACTCACTTGGAAAGGATGCACATGGGGTTGAGAGGGTTGTTCTTTTGCTGCCAGTCGTCCGTGGCCTCTAGGGTGGCCAGGAGAGATTTGGGGGGTAGGGCCACCCTCCCCTTGCTTGGCTGACCCCCCGATCCAGACACCTGGAACATCTTCACCACCAGGTCGTCCTCCCGAAGTTCCAGCCCTGGCACGTTGGTCATCATCTGGTGGAAACACAACAGTCTTTACAGCAGCTGGTGTCAACACAATAAATTGTCGTCATCATCTGGTGTCAACACAACAATGTCTTGAGGGAATCTGATGCCAACACAACATTAACAATGTCTTGACGGCATCTGGCGTCAACACAATAAAGTGTGTTCAGCACCTGGTGTCACACATACAAGTGTGCTCATCGTCCAGTTGAAGGATTGCTGAAGGTGCTAATCAATTAGCTTAAGCCACACACGTAGAAGGGATGTAATGATTACTATCAGCAATAAAATATCTTGCATCTTCTTGTATAAAACTCTTAATTTAGCATTGGGAATAAGTATTGATTAAAAATCCATCAACCACGTCATTGTCGTCATTTGCTACTGTCGTAATCAGCTTCGTGGTGGTCATTGTTGTCGTCAGCAGCAGTAGCAGTAGCAGCAGCGGGACCTCAACAACAACTACCACAACCACCACCACCACCACCGGTATCAAATACATCAATCGATGACCATTCCTCCTTCATTTAAATGTAGAGTATTTTTTGTGCTTCAAGTTCAAAGGGCATATCGCTTAAGCCATCATTTTTCGTGAATGTTTTAAATTGCAGCCCGGTTTCAATTTCAAACAATGTCTACATGTATAGACGTATCCTATATGTGTATATAGACGTATCCTATATGTGTATATAGATGTACCCTATATGTGTATATAGACGTATCCTATATGTGTATATAGACGTATCCTATATGTGTGTATATAGACGTATCCTATATGTGTGTATATAGACGTATCCTATATGTGTGTATATAGACGTATCCTATATGTGTATATAGACGTATCCTATATGTGTATATAGACGTATCCTATATGTGTATATAGACGTATCCTATATGTGTATATAGAGGTATCATATATATATATGTGTATATGACGTATCCTATATGTGTATATAGACGTATCCTATATGTGTATATAGACGTATCCTATATGTGTATATAGAGGTATCCTATATGTGTATATAGAGGTATCCTATATGTGTATATAGAGGTATCATATATAAATATATAAAAATATATAAAAATAGTGTGTGTGTGTGTATATAGACGTATCCTATATGTGTATATAGACGTATCATATATGTGTATATAGACGTATCCTATATGTGTATATAGAGGTATCATATATATATATGTGTGTATATAGACGTATCATATATGTGTATATAGGAATGTTAGAGTGCGATGCGATTGACACAGAAAGAATAGGCCTATGATTGTATGACTTTCTTCAAACTGTTTTCATTATGTCAACTAAGCCTGCACCAGTTCCTTCTTCCAGGTAACACAGATGTATGGTGCGGTGTGGTGTAATGTGTGGTGTGATGTGGTATGGCGAGTGGTGTGTGGTATTGTGGGGGTGTGGTGTGTGATGTGATGTGTGGTATGGTGTGACGTTTCATGTGTGGTGCGGTATGGTGGGTGGTGTAGTGTGAGGTATGGTGTGGTATGGAGTGTGGTGTGTGGTGTGAGTTGTTGGGTGTGTGGTGTGATGCGGTGTGATATGTGGTGTGGTGTGGTGTGTGATATGGTGAGGTGTGTGGTGTGGTGTGAGATGTTTGGTGTGTAGCGTGGTGTGGTGTGATGTGTGGTATGGTGCAGTGTGGTGTGGTGTGGTGTGTACGGTATGGTGCGGTGTTTGTGTGGTGTATGGTGTGATATGTGTGTGGTGTATGGTGTGTGGCGTGCATGTTGTGATGTGGTGTGGGATGTGGTGTATGGTGTGTGATGTGGTGTGGTATGGTGTGTTGTGTTGTGTGTGGTATGGTGTGAGTTGTGTGGTGTGTTGTATGATGGGGTGTGGTGAGGTATGATGTGTGGTATGGTCTGAGTTGTGTGGTGTGGTGTGTTGTATGATGGGGTGTGGTGAGGTATGATGAGTAATATGGTGTGGTGTTTGGTGTGGTGTGGTGTACAACTAAATTTCCAATCTTGATGACTTTTGAGAAAGAGGTAAAAAAAAAATGCTGGCATAGACAGCATGCTAAGCAATGATAAAAGTACACTTTGCACTATTACAATGAAATAAATAAATAATGAAATAAATAAATAAATAAATAATGAAATGGAATGCCTGTCACCATGCATTAAAATCTAATCTTTGGTAAAAAGAAGTGCTATGAATAATTATCATAAATCAAAAAGAAAAAAAGAAGATCAAACTTGAATTATAAGAAATGGAAAATCAAACAAACGAAATGTAAAGGGTTTCATTGCTAACAAGTTCAGACAATTTCGGGCTAATATAATACTAAAATACAGTTGTATGTTCAACTGCACAATAAAAGCTATTGTGTGGACTGAATTAGCTTAGTATCAACAACACAAGTGTACACACTAATGCCAAATTGTGCACACAAATGTTTATTTAAGTAAGAAATGACTTAAGTGCATTTAAATGTGTAAATTGCAGTAAACAAGGATCGTGCAATGTGTTAATAACTATGCACAGAAACAACAAATATATATATATATATGCCAAACGTAGGGGAGAAGTTACGAACACTGTGACAGTAGAAATTGATTTAACTTTCGCTGTACCTCATCAGTGCGGCGGAGTGGGGTGTAGGGAATCTGCAGGGAAATTTGTTAAAGTGTAGCTACATTTTAAAAAAAGTATTTTAAAAATTTAATCTACAAAATATTCAAATTAATTTTGTTTCCACTTGATTAAAACGCCGCGTAGACTCCCAGAATAGCACAAGCAGTATAAACATGTTTGTGTCAACTTTTTTTAAAGTTACAAAGTTATACAGTAATAAAAAATAGAACTCCTGTACAGCGACGTACGGCGAAGGTTAGACAGAAGACCTAAAATGGGGGCAAATAGCAGAAACTGGAAA
This sequence comes from Oncomelania hupensis, assembly GCA_036898135.1. NCBI lineage: Eukaryota > Metazoa > Mollusca > Gastropoda > Littorinimorpha > Pomatiopsidae > Oncomelania > Oncomelania hupensis. The sequence goes on from CM072516.1 coordinate 1,657,415, forward strand.
GTGCGACAGTGAGATAAACATAAACAAACAACAACACAGAAGTGGTGGTGGTACAAAGAGATAAAGGGCAGATGTGGGCAGAGAATAGGGCATGCAAAATCCAATGTATAGCACGCAAGGATAGGGCATGCAAAATCCAATGTGTAGCACGCAAAGTTGGATAAGCAGGAAAAGTGGAGGTAGAGAAGAGGAAAAGAGGAGAGAGACAAAAACAAAAAAGAGATCACAGAAATTTACCATAGAGCGTCTGGTGACTTTGAATAGATGGTCAGGAACATGATAGTCAAACTTGGGACACTGAGGACAAAATCATTCAACAAGGGGTCACACAATAGACACAGCTAAAAAACAAAAAACAAAAAAAAACTCAAATTAAAATATAACACCAGAAAATGATGCAAAACAATAATAGTTCGATGAAATATGATGCCAAATAAAATAGTACAATATAGTGTAGTCTGAAATTAAACAATACAATAACGTGTTATAGGAAATAAATAATTCAATAGAAAATAAAAACGATACCTAAAAACAAATAAACAAAAACTATCCATTTTTTAACACATTTTGTAGGGTTGAAAGAAACTGTCCTGTCTGGCTTTCAGTAATTATAAATGCAGGGTGTGATAAATCAAATCTTCTTTAACGCTCATGCAATAATAGGACGTTAAACTTTGTCCTTTTGTGAGATTCATAGGGAGACAAGAGCTGAGTATAATAAGGGAATGAAATTGCTTCCCTTGAGGAAACAAACGAAATTATTGATTAAAGCAATAATTTAAACGAGAACGGACTTCTTAATAAGTACCACAGCTCGGAGGTAACCTTATTATGTTGTTGTTGTTGCTTCGATTTAACTTACTTTAGATTATTCTTTAATTTAAGTCTAATGGGTCCTCCTCTTTTCAATTCTGTAACCAGCCAGTCATAATAACCAAATTCAAAAAGCAACAAAACTTGAAAATGTCCAACAACATTCTTTTTATAAAAAAATTAATTTGCTTTCACTTAGGAAAAGATACAAAGGACTGTGTTGTAAGAAACAATGATAATTCATATTAATATTTAACACAATATTCGTATTTCACATCGCAGTTTCCTTAACTGTATCAACAGACATGTTAAAAACACACAGACACCTCACAAACATGGACTAGAAAAAAATAGTATGTCCACTTCGCCATTTGATATGATGATGATCATCATTGTTATCAAGGTGGTGACGTGGTGATTCGTCCTTAAGGCTAACGCAATAGGACGTTAAGCTTCGTTATTCCTAGAACAGAACTGTTAAAAACGAAGGCCAACAAACTTGCAATAGGACGTTAAGCTTCGTTATTCCTAGAACAGAACTGTTAAAAACGAATGCCAACAAACTTGCAATAGGACGTTAAGCTTCGTTATTCCTAGAACAGAACTGTTTAAAACGAAGGCCAACAAACTTTGCAATAGATGACGGCTTGGGAAAGATCCCAGAAAGACACATACAACATTTGATAGAGAACCATGACCTTTAGCAATATTTGTACCGCATTTAGTAGAACTTTGGCAATATTTGCACCGCATTTAGTAGACCTTTGGCAATATTTGTACCGCATTTAGTAGACCTTTGGCAATATTTGTACCGCATTTAGTAGACCTTTGGCAATATTTGTACCGCATTTAGTAGACCTTTGGCAATATTTGCACCACATTTAGTAGACCTTTGTCAATATTTGCACCACATTTAGTAGACCTTTGTCAATATTTGCACCGCATATAGTAGATCATCGTCAATATTTGTACCGCATTTAATAGACGTTTGTCAATACTTGCATAACATTTAGTAGACGTTTGTCAATACTTGCACATCATTTAGTAAACTAAAATGAAAATGTTTATTGATTTATAAACAAGTGAAACTATTAAGTAATATGAAATATTTATTGTGACAACTGACATTATATGAAATAGCCTTTGAGGAATATTCCCCCCCAAATAAACAATTATTAATAATGTTTTTAAGATTCAAGATTCAAGATTCAAGATAATTTATTGCCAAGTGAATAATACACAAGGAATGCATTCGGTAAAAGCTGCAGCACCACACAAAAGCACATATAAAACATAGAGAACATGTGAACAAGCTAACAGCAAATCACAAATCACAAGTGAAGATAAAGTCATGAAACGAATGAACTGTACAAAAGGGCAAATATTATATTTGCTAGTCAAAACACACACACACACACACACACACACACACACACGCGCACACCCACACATACACACACCAACACAAGCGCACATTGCTGACTCCCAGCCATCCAGTTTTCACTCTCCATCCATTCGGTCTCGTGTTACTGTAACATTAGCGCGCCTATGTGCAGCAAGTAGGCCTACTTGTACGAAACGAGCGACAAAGTTACTGGCTCTCGCCAACACGTTATGGCGACGACTTGTGGTTAGGCAATGGGCAGAGAACTGATATATACAATAAATTTGATAAACTGTGTTTATGAAGGAGAAGGACTACACTGTTGAATGCACTGACATTGGATACACTGACATTGGATACAGGGAAGAAAGAAGAGACGGCTTAGAATATGAGGTAAGAGAATAGTATGTTCGGCATGTGGAAATCCATGTTTAGCCTAGAGCAGAAAGGGGAGCTTTTCTGCAGAAAACACGGGACCCGTTTGACACAAGCTGCAGCATCCGTCACCCGCAACGACAACACCTCTGAGCATGCACACCAAACAAAAAACAATATAATATAATATGTCATAATCACAGCTTTAAAAACTACAGAGTCACAGTAGCAGATATTGCCAAAAACCACTGTACACAAATATCACAAATACAAACACATCAGTTATATCACAAACACTGCACCATCCGCATAAAAAGGAGTAACAAAGTGTTCTTTATAAGATATGCATAATCGAGACCACCGATAAAACAACAGGAGACACCAATAAAGCCTAATTCAACAAAAACAACTAGAAAAAAAAAAAAAAAAAAAAAAAAAAAAAAAAAGTCCAACAACCCATTAAATGAAGTTTCACATTGGTGATGGCTCTAATATTAGCTGCCTAATCACCATTGTACACAGGGGAGGGTATTGCACAAAGAGTTTCCAAGGGTGACACTAGTATACAAGTCTTGTATTCATGCTTAGATGCAGATTACCCAACAGTGGACAGTGTATGGGGGGGGGGGGGGAGGTGGAGGTGTAAGGGTAGAATATAGAAGTTATATACCATTCACACACACACACACACTCATCCGTATTGTCTACGTTGTGGGGTGTTTAAGTATTAATGTGTGTGCATACACACACACTCGCCCACATGCCCCCCACCAACACACTGGGGCGATCAGCCCATCTCAAGATTAAGCAGTTTAACTGCTTGTGGGAAAAAACTATTGAGGGATCTTGATGTGGTGCATCGAGGCATTCTTAATCTACGCCCAGAGGGAAGCAGCTGGAAGAGCTGGCTGGCTGGGTGGAGTTTGTCTTTATATATATTCTGAGCTCTGCGGTTGGCTCGGAGCAGATACATTGATTCAATTGATGGGAGAACGCTCCCAACGACTTTTGATGCCTGTCGTACAACACGGTCAAGTCTGTCCCTGTCCTGACTGCTCGCACTAGAGTGCCATACCACGACCGAGAAAGTGAGAACGCTCTCTACTATGGACCGGTAGAACAGTGACAGAATATTCTGACTGACTCTGAACTTTTTGAGCTGACGGAGGAAATACAACCTTTGGTGGGCTTTCTTAATGGCACCAGAAATGTGTGCCTCCCACCGGAGGTCAGCTGAAATTGTAGTACCTAAAAACCTGAAACTTTCAACTTGTTCGACCGCTTCTCCATTAATGAGGAGATGATGGATAGGAGTTTTCTTCTTCCGAAAGTCAATGATAATTTCTTTTGTTTTTGAGACATTCAGCTCCAGATTATTATTGCTACACCAGCCAACAAGATCATCCACTGCATCACGATATGCTGTTTCATCGGCATCCGAGATCAAACCCTCAACAGTGGTGTCATCTGAGAATTTCAGGATGTGTACTGACGTATGCTTTGACACACAGTCATTTGTGAACAGGGTGAATAGCAGCGGGGACAGCACGCAACCTTGAGGCGCACCAGTATTGAGGATGATCTGACTGGAAAGTATGTCACCTACTCTGACTGACTGCGGACGCTCCAGCAGAAAGTCGAGGACCCAACGACAAACCGGCAACCCCAAACCCATGTCAACTAGCTTACTGTATAGCTTATGGGGAATAATAGTATTGAAGGCGGATGAATAGTCTACAAACAGAATCCTAGCGTAAGTCTTGGGATGGTCAAGATGCTGAAGGATGTAGTGCAGTGCCAGTGCAACTGCATCGTCAACAGACCTATTTCTGCGATACGCAAACTGGTGTGGATCCATCTGATCTTGAGTGACCGACTGCATATATTTTAGCACCAGGCGCTCCATCACCTTCATCACAACTGATGTGAGAGCGACTGGGCGAAAGTCATTTAACCCTGAGATGATAGCTTTCTTAGGGACAGGGACAATGGTGGAAGTTTTAAAGCACCGTGGGACAATGCACTGCTGAAGTGACTGATTAAAAATATCTGTAAACACCGGAGCTAATTGGTCTGCACATGTCTTGAGCACTGCAGGGGACACCCCATCCGGGCCCGCCGCCTTCCTGATGTTTTGCTTTTTAAACAAGGCCCTAACTTCTGCTTCTTCAATTACAAAAGAAGCCTCCTCAGCAGGATCAAGTGGGGGCAGGACAGGCGGGGGCATCCCATTCTGCCTGTCAAAGCGCCCATAAAAGTGGTTCAGCTGATCAGGGAGGGTGGGATCAGGGGCAGGGTTGGTAGACTTTTTCTCTTTATACTGAGTGGCCTTCTGGAGACCCTGCCAGACTGTTCTAGGATTATTTGAGGAAAATTCATCCTCAAGCTTACGCCCATACTCAGCTTTCGCCTTGCGAACAGTTTTCTTTAAATCATACTTGGCCGCCTTGAAACGGTCAGCATCCCCACTCCCAAAGGCAGCCTGTTTGGCAAGCAACTTGCCCTTAACCTCCCTAGTAAACCATGGTTTGTCATTAGGATACACTTTGAATGTTCTGGTAGGTATACAGTTGTCAGTGCAGAAACTTATATATGAGGTGACAGTGTCAGTATATTCATCAAGAGTTGGGCAGGCATTTTTGAAAATGTCCCAGTCTGTGCAATCCAGACAGCCCTGCAGGGCAGTGGCTGAATCACAGGACCATTTCTTAACCCGTTTTACAATGGGCTTAGCAGTTTTAAGTTTTTGTTTATAGGTTGGTATGAGGAGAATAACTAT
>CM072516.1:1667765-1717765 GCA_036898135.1 Oncomelania hupensis
GAAGAAGAAGAAGAAGAAGAAGAAGAAGAAGAAGAAGAAGAAGAAGAAGAAGAAGAAGAAGAAGAAGAAGAAGAAAGAAGGAACTTCAAGGAGAAGAAGAAGAAGAAGGAGAAGAAGAAGAAGAAGAAGAAGAAGCTTCAATGAGAAGAAGAAGAAGAAGAAGAAGAAGAAGAAGAAACCTCAAGGGGAAGAAGAAGAAGAAGAAGAAGCTTCAAGGAGTAGAAGGAGAAGACGAGCAGCGGTGACAGCAACAGCGGCAGCAACCGCCTCAGCAGCTGTAGCAACCACATCAGCAGCTGTAGCAACCACATCAGCAGCAGTAGCAACCACTACCCCATCGGCAGCAGTAGCAACCACTACCCCCCATCGGCAGCAGTAGCAACTACTGCCACATCAGCAGCAGTAGCAACCACTGCCACATCAGCAGCAGTAGCAACCACTGCCACGTCAGCAGCAGTAGCAACAGCAGCAGCAGCAGCAGCAATAGCGGCGACCGAGGAAGATTGAGGGTGGTGAAGGTGACGGTGGAGAAAGGAGACAGCCTGGGATAGATAGAGAAAAGGACAAGGAGAAATTGAGAGGAACGGAAGATAGTATATAGACAGGGACGGAGATTAGAAAACAAAAAAAAAGACACAGCGAATCCTAACCTCCGAAGACTCTTGGGGGTAACTCTCTCTGTCGACGGTGGCTGGGACTTTATTGGTGGTTTTTGTGAATGGTGATTTAATTCCCGGATTATCTGACTGGAACTTATGTGTGTGTTTTGTGAATGATATAATTCACGGATTACCTCTCCGAAGTACGTGAGTACGCAAACTATTTGTATGTTTTTCATGGTATTGATTAAGTTGTATGTGCTGATGTAAACTTTGTTGATTCTTGTTTATTTTTCTAGTAATAGAAAGGGGGTGTGACAACAAAATAATTCTTGAGAGTTAGGGAGTGTGAGACGGGAGAACACGCAGAATATTCACGCACGCATACACGCAGTTTCTTGATATAACCCCTTTCGTCACAACGACCCTCCCTTCCTCCCACACAGAGATGTACTTAAAATGCTAATAATCAGGGGTGAACTGAATGGAAAAGGGTGACTCACATCGACATAGACAGCGTTGATGAAATCAGTGGCATTTTCGCCTTGCTCGGTCGTCATCAGATAGGGCCGCGCTCTCTCCGCTGTTCAAATATAAGCAACATACGGTTCCAACATGGTACAATACTGTTCATTGCTTATGTTATCAAACAATATGAGAGAACGCAGGAAGATATACACTCGAAAATGTATACACAGACAAGATCAGATATTATTTTCACACACACACAAACACACACACATACACACACACATACAAAACCACACACAAACCTCTTTCTACAACTCCCTACTGATCCATTATCCATCATGCAGCTTCACAGATCATTCTAGAGCAGCATGCATTTTGCAGTTTGCAAGACAATATTGGGAAGATGTCGAAGACCATGCTACAAAGTACACTGCAGGAGAAAGAGTTGTACCATGCTGTGACAGACACAGAAGAGCTTGGGGTTGAAGTCGAAGCTATTTACTGTTCGCAGGACATAAACCTTGGTTGTCATTTTCTCTGCGTCAGTGACAGGATGCGAGCTCTTTGAAGCTGAGATTAGCGTCAAGGGCCAGACCAAGATACTTGCAGCAGTCCTCCACGTCAATGGTGGCATCGTCCATGCAGATTGGTTGTGGACAGACTGCGTTCTGTTTATGGTCGACCATCAACTCATTATTTTGTATTTGGTTATCTTAGGGATTTTGACTTTAAGGAGGTCATTTTAGGGATAACGAGTTTAAGGATGTAATCTTAGGGATTTTGACTTTAAGGAGGTCATTTTAGGGATAACGAGTTTAAGGATGTAATCTTAGGGATATGAGTATATATAAGGAGGTAATCTTCATACCATCCTGCAAACTCGTCCCCTGGCCTCTAGTAAGACCTGTGCGACATCATCGGAGACCAACCCTAGAATGACGGAGTCATCAGTAAACTGAATGTATGAACAGTTATATCTGCTGCAGCGACAACAACAAAAGTGTAGATGATATATAGCCTACAAGAAGGGAATGAGGACATAGCCCTGAGGAACCCTAGTGTTTGCACAACATCATCATCATCGTTATCATCAACATCCTCATCACCAGCAGCACTACCACCATCGTTATCATCTACTCACGAGGCAACATCATGATGTCTCTGCTCTTACTCCTGTTCTCCACTCGGTGGCCGCTGGCGCAATCTCCGATACTCAGTCGTGGTACAATCCCCTTCAGTATCTGGACACAAACAACAGGACGTAGCTTCATCATGAGATCAAGGTCACAGGATAACATAATACTTTTCCTACCGTGGGATGAAATCACTTCAGGAGTCGCCTACTGTTAATCAAGGAAACATTAAAAGCAAACAAAATTCCACACACTGACTGTACACTGTCACATGGTGCACATGGTCCTCCGCCTTATTTTACTATGTATTTAACATTGCGAAGACAACATTCGGAGGTGACGATAACGATGATGATGATAGTGACGACGATGAAGCTGCTGCTGCTGCTGCTGCTGATGATGATGATGATGACGACGACGATGACGACAATGATAGTGATGGTGACTGACTTGAAACTCTTTGTCCAGTTTGTTGTAACGAGGGTCGGCCTGCCTGGAGTAGAAAGTGACGTATGCGGTACGCAGCATGTTGATGGGGTAGACGGTGGCTCCACACTGCACCATCATGGCTACAGCCTCGTATACTTGCCGGTACTGCACCTACCAACAAACAAATCCTACACTGTTAATCAATGAGTGAGAAGATGATGCGCCTTGAATCACTCTTTTGGTGTATGAGATATCCTATCCTATCCAGTAACTCGAAAGTCGTTGGGGCACCACTGATGATCGTTTAACCAGCGTACTCATCTTTCTCTGTCCTCAGCAAACCTCATGTTTTCACTCAGTGTCAAGCTAGTCCATTCTCGAATCGAATCGATGTCTTATTATTATTATTATTATTATTATTATTATTATTATTATTATTATTATTATTATTATTATTATTATTATTATTACTATTAAATGCAAAGACATTAACTGTTCTACCAAACTGGGAAAATAATTGTTCTTGGCTTGACGCCAAGTTGCAGCATAAAGATTGCTGTCAGACGCCCCCAGCCACCTCTGTTCGACCTAGAATGTATGAGTGTTTATATGAGGACATCGCCTTTTTTAAAAATCCATAATGGCTTTTAAATTCATAATGACAGGAAGTCCTCTCCAGGATCGCACAAACAACTGCTGCCCTGGCGAGGTTGAAGCCAATTTGGAAAGACAGGACCATTAGTCTACATTCCAAGGTAAGGCTGCTGCGCTCCCTTGTCATCTCCATCTTCCTATACGCTTGCGAAACATGGACCCTCACAGCAGATCTCCAACGAAGAATACAAAGTATGGAGATGAGGTGCTACAGAATACTTCTGGGCATTTCCTATACCCCGCACATCACCAACGACGAAATCCGACAGACCATCACACAAGCCATTGGACAACACGATGACTTGCTCACAGTGGTGAAAAAACGGAAACTCCGATGGTATGGCCAAGTCACCAGATCATCAGGTCTTGCAAAGACCATCCTGCAAGGCACAATGCAAGGAGGTTGAAGAAGAGGGAGACCGAAAAAGAGGTGGGAGGACAACACTCGAGAATGGACTGGTTTGACACTGAGCGAAACAATCAGGGTTGCTGAGGACATGGAAAGATGAGTACACTGGTTAAACGATCATCTGTGGTGCCCCTTCGACCTCCGAGTTATGGGATAGGATAGGATAGGAATGGCTGGGTTCTTTACCGCGTCGTTGAGGCAATAACAAGCACAACAACAACAACAACAACAATGTCATCTACAACTACAACAACAATAACATCGTCAACAAGAAAAATCATAATCTTCAACCACCACTACCACCACATCAAAAACAACAACAACTGTTTGTGACTTACCAATGTGCGGACCATGTTCTTGCGGAACCGCCTGAGATGCAGGACAGCGCTGTACACGTCTATGACATCTTCCATCTCCAGCTGCTTTAGGCAGTAGTCTACGGCAAGAAACACGGCCGTTCTGCCACCGCCACACCTATCACATACAACAGCCGTCAGCCAACATACAACAGCCGTCAGCCAGCATACAACAGCCGTCAGCCAACATACAACAGCCGTCAGCCAACATACAACAGCCGTCAGCCAACATACAACAGCCGTCAGCCAACATACAACAGCCGTCAGCCAACATACAACAGCCGCCAGCCAACATACAACAGCCGCCAGCCAACATACAACAGCCGTCAGCCAACATACAACAGCCGCCAGCCAACATACAACAGCCGTCAGCCAACATACAACAGCCGTCAGCCAACATACAACAGCCGTCAGCCAACATACAACAGCCGTCAGCGAAAATAGTCAAGGAAAAAAGTGTTAGAGATGTAGATAAATACTAAAATAGCCGAGGGTGTGCTGCTTTGCATTGCAACTGTTTTTTTCTCTATAGATCTCTATAGATTCTCTGTAGAACTTCATTTACTGCACTGGCTTCTTGGTCAAAAGGGCATTAATATCAACAAGTTGCGAGTTTTGTGTCAACTATGTAACGATTTCACTAACATATCTATCCTATCCTATCCCGTAACTCGAAGGTCGTTGGGGCACCACAGGTAATAGTTTAAACAGCGTACTCCATCTTCCTCTGTCCTCAGCAACCCTCAGGCTTCGCTCAGTGTCAAGCCAGTCCATTTTCGAATGTTGTCCTCCCACCTCTTTTTCTGTTTCCCTCTTCTTCTGCCTCCTTGCACCGGGCCTTGCACGATAGTCCTTGCAAGGCCCGATGCTCTGCCATCGGAGTTTACGTTTCTTCACCACTTTGGGCATGTCTTCGTGTTGTCCAATGGCTTGTTTGATGGTCTCTCGGACTTCGTTGTTGGTGATGTGTTGGGTATTGGAAATTTCACCATCGCTCATTTTGGGAGCTGGTGAAGTAGATGTCAACACCATGACTACCACCTCCAGCTGTGACAGATGCCGCCACTGTGATCCTTGGCAAGCACCGCTCAAAGAAGAAACCGTGGATCACACCTGAACTTTTGGACCTGTGTGATAAACGAAGAGATAAAAAAGAAGAAAAAACACCACACAGGGAGCTGATGCTTACCAAAAAAAAAAAAAAAGACATCCGAAAAGGCATGCGCACAGCAAAGGAGAACTGCATAGAAGAGCAATGCCAGGAAATAGAAAACAGTCTGAACAAGAACAACAGCAAAAAGGCCTACCAGACTGTGAAGCGGCTGACAAGTATTTTATTTATTTATTTAATTTAGCGTCTATTCACATCTGTGATATTAGAAAACATATTAAATTAGGAACAGATTACCTTAAAATAAAAATAAATGAATTAACATGAACAAAATTAATATAACGACATAATTATATTAAAGAAATCTATTGTTATTGCTTATTTATGATTTATGAATGGATAAGAAAGCAAGATGACAACATACATGCTTATTCCAATCATCGCAAAAATGTATTTAAAATTATATTAATTGAGAAATACTTACAGATTAATCTATGAATATTAAATATGTAATGATAAATATAACTATTTAACCTAATTCTTCAAGTATAAGCTGTTCCGATGAAAGCTTTGTTAAAATTTAAATTTGAACTCTACGGATCGTTTTAAATAATCAGTATATTTTATAAATTTAGTTTCATTGATTAATGGTACACGTTTGAATGATTACCGTCTTGAAAATGACATCGTCATTATAACTTATGCCTTTTATTAAATTGATGTATTAAAAGTTGTCCTTTTTAAGAAAATCTATATTTATTTGACGTCATACTTTGCATACAATTGACAATCATGCTTTTTAAGATTGTGGCAATTAAAGGCGCATGATTCTATTATTATTATTTAATTTTTTTTTTTTTAAATTTTTTTTAAAAATTATTATTATTATTTTTTTTTAAAATTATTATTATTATTATTATTATTATTATTATTATTGTTATTATTATTATTATTATTATTATTATTATTATTATTATTATTATTATTATTATTATTATAAGAATTGACCATTTGGAGAATATATCAGGGCTTCAGATATATTTACATATGATTTTTTTTAGTCTAAGTCTTGAATGCTATTTAATTTATCATGACTGCTAGGTAAAGATATCTTTATATCATTACATTTGTGACGTGGGGTTTTATTGTTGCTGGGCTCTGCACAATGGAATGCTATTACCCACTGTCTTCAGTCTATGGGGATTGCTAGTTATCTCCAGGTGATTTCACTTAATACATTTATTTGTTTAGCTCAGTCTGTGTTTAGGCTGGGGTACAGAGATAGATAGAAATGGTAAAAGATTACTGTCACACTAGCTTTCACACGGCTATGAATCATAAGTAGTCCAGCCACTTGATAACAGTAAAAATCACACATTTATTTCCTCTACTCTATACACGATCTTCGAAGTACGAAACTAACTTAAAAGTTCAAATGTCAATGCGAATGGTTCGCTCGCTGATAGGTCTAGGCAGCTACTTTCTCATCATGGGGCACTGGATACTTTCTGCCCTAATGGTCAGAGTTCTTGAAGAGTGGACTACTGTTGTCCTTTTTTACAGTTTTAGTGCACTGTTTCGAGGGGGCACTTAACTGAGTGGTTGAAGCGCTGGTTGTGGTGGATTCTGTGACAAGCTGTGTTGTCGTGGAGTCTTCTCCCTGTGGTTAAACTGGTGGGCTGTCTTCCCGCAATGCTGGAGATGCCTCGACAGCCAACGTTCAGTGACGACTTGTTTTTGTTGTTCGCCGAGTTGGGCTCACGATATAATGCCTGCTCGTCTGTAACATATGAGACGAAATTCTGCACAACCCTGTATAATAGGTATGTGCAGAGCGTCTCACTGAAGGCCAAAGTAGCCCTCAGTGATTAGCTCCACATCTCTATATATAAGCGACGGACATTGTGCTAAGTCTGTGATCCACTGGAATCGCCACTCTAATTTCCTATACATATATAAATATAAATCATGGCTAACTATACACATAGAGACAGAATTAATATTATACACATTCTCTGGTACAGCCACTGGTCTGCAAGCATATATATAGGTTAAACAACAGTGGATCCGTACATAATACAACATGGCGTCGGCCGGTCGTGTTCGCCTCGTGGTCGGATTCTCCACGTGGTCACACAAAGTCGGACTAACAATTCACTTCTAAGCATAGCAAATTTCACAAACATAATTCAACAATAATAAAAAAACAAAACGATTAAACAAAAGTATGTTCATTTACCTTCTTGACAATGTCAGGCCGTGGCTAACTTGATTGAATTCGAATATTCAACAAGTACTGCTTCCCTGGTCTATCAGTGGAGAGATTTCTGCTAGGATGTAGCTGTGTACTCTAGGCAGTTTAAATGTAGACTCACTCTTCTATCTCTCTGCTTGAATCAGCCAGAACTGGTTCTACCTAAGCTAGCTGTGTTCTCATTGGCTGGAAAACTCTGAGTGGATGTAAAATCGAAGCTCTATCATAGGCTGCGATGATGTCATTATCTGTGCGGGCGTCAAGCTACAACTGTGTTACGCCTGATCACTTCTGTCGTCTGCTTCAGACCAACAGTGACCTCTAAGTCTACACTGACTAAACAAGCAAAAGCTCAAATTGTGCGGGGTAAACTGGTAGTCTTGTTACAACATTGTAATATTAAGTGTTGGATGGTAATATTTTCATTACAAATGCAAGTAATATTTTTACGAAATTTTGTTTTCCAAGAATTTAAATATAATCTAAATGCTAAACTAGAAATATGTATAGGGATTCCTGATATACTAATTAAACAGGAATCTGATTTTTTTTCTTAGTAACATTATTAATTATACAGTACATTTTTTAAAATGATAATCTAATATGAATTTTCATAGCATTAATATTTTTTGCTCCCTGTTTTGCTGCTCTATCTGCTATATCATTATGTATTATTCCACAGTGTGATGGCAGCCAACATAAATTTATATTTATTCCTCTGCTTTTTAAAGAGTGAATGAGATATTTTATTTCAAATATTATATCACATGTCATGATTTTTATTATAATTTAATGCATATAATACCGATTGTGAATCAACACATATGAGAATACCATATAAAGCAAGTGGAGTGTTAATTAATGTGTGAATAGATATTAATATAGCCACCAACTCTGCAGTGAATACTGAATGATTTTTACCTAAGTAAAAAAAGATTTTATAATTTTAAGGTCTGGAATTACAAATCCTGCCCCTGCATCTCCTGTAGAAATTACAGCCCTTCTGTATAAGCTTTTAAATGTCTATAATAATGTTCATTTAAATGTTCTCGAGTCTTTGTAGCTATTAAATAAGGATTTTCATATTTCTTGAAATTGGTATAATTAATATCATATTGTGCGTTTTCCATTTCCCATATAGGATATGGAGCATTAATAATTTTTTGGGCAAAGTGTTATGGTAAAATATCTGCATCATTAAATATATCCTGTGTATATGTTGAAATTGTTTGTAATGAGATTACATCTTTTGTTCTTTTTGGGAAATCAATTTCAGATCTAGTATTTAGATCCTCTTGCATATTATTTTCTACTACGTGGTTTCTAATTACATATTTTGCGCATGTAAGCTTTCTATAATTTCCTAAAGATAAAACACCTGTTGCTGCATACGCATCTGTAGTTTTAGTATAAATCGGTACACCAAGTGCTATTTTTATGATCTTACTGTCTAAACTTTGTAATTTTTTTAAACACGTTTTATGTGCTGAAAAGAATGCTTCTTGACCAAAGGATAGTTGAGATCTCACAAGTGTACAAGCTAAATTAATTAACATTTTTGTATCTTGACCCCAGGATTTTTTAATTCTTACTCAAATAAGGTAAAAACTTTGTATCGCCTTTTGGATTTAATAATGGATGTGTCTTTTCCAATTTAATGTGTATGTGAAATATACACCTAAAAATTTTACTTCTTCTATATATTTAAGTTCTTGTATTTCAATATAACTGGTCCTGAATTGGCTCGGAAGAGTCCGCTGGACCTAAAGCAATAATCATGTAATGTAATGTAATGTTTCAATATAAAATTTAGGAAATATTTTCGGATTTTGACCATTATTAAACAATAACAAGTTTGTCTTTTCACTATATAGTTCAAAGCCATTTTTATTCATTAAAAGGCAAATGTTATTTAGTTCTGATTGATACATTTTTATGTGTTTAATTTAATATAAAGAAGATCTTTTCCTCAAAGATACGTTAGTCCATATTGCGATATCATCTGCATACTGAACAATGTGTATATTTTTACTTACATTTTTTGGTAGATCATGACGAAGCATATTAAATAATATAGGTGATATAATCGAGCCTTGTGGAATTCCCATATTTATAAAATGTTTGTTTGAATAAGAATTTCCAACTATCATGTTTCTTCCTGTAAGGAATCTTTTAATATATTTCTATATATGGTCTGATAATCCAATGTTTTTAAGCTTATACAATAATCGATTGTGCCATTCTCAGTCATATGCTTTTCTATTAATTTCACTTTATTTTGGTTAATAATTGAATATGTTGCCTAATATCACCAATGTTAATAGACATTAAATAAAATTTAAAAATAAATAAAACTG
Source organism: Oncomelania hupensis (assembly GCA_036898135.1). Taxonomy (NCBI): domain Eukaryota; kingdom Metazoa; phylum Mollusca; class Gastropoda; order Littorinimorpha; family Pomatiopsidae; genus Oncomelania; species Oncomelania hupensis. The sequence goes on from CM072516.1 coordinate 1,677,539, forward strand.
TCACATCTAGACTGACCTGCAGTGCACTAGGATGGGGCCGGGTGCATGAGCGGTAAAAGCGTTGACACGACGTCGCACGTCTAGCAACAAACCAGGATCAGGGTTCTCTTCGTAGAACCCCACCATCTCGTACTGCCGTACCAACCGCTGCTCGAACCCGCCGTCCTAAAAACCCACAACAGCACAGAAAAATCGACATTTTGCCCTGTCTTTGTCCTCTACATAAGCTGCTGCCAACTTATTCTGTGAGAGAAGGCATAGAGATTATACATTTAAAAGGAATGGTGTTATCATTAAGGTAAGACGCTAGCAGCAAAGAAACAACCAACAGTCTGACTATTTGCAATGTATTTGGAAGATAGAGTTAGGCTCCCACTCCAAAACCTGTTCTTGAGCCTGAACCATATTGTAGTAGTCTAACGTTACCTTTTTATTATTATAGGTCAATTTTAATGTGTAAGATTTGGTTCTATGTATAGTGCGTCCATGCCTGCGAATGACTGTGTGGTCTAAAATCACATGCATGTGAATAGAACAAATTGTTGAATTGAATAGATTGTAATTGTCAGATGTTCCACTCGTTCAGAAGGCTGCTGAACATGAGGTGAGCTCAAGGTAGGCGAAAAGGGGATGGGGAAGATGGACAGGAAGGATGGGACAGGAAGAAGGGGACAGGAAGAAGGGGACAGGAAGGATGGGACAGAAAGAAGGAGACAGGAAGGATGGGACAGGAAGGAGGGAACAGCAAGGATAGGACAGGAAGAAGGGGACAGGAAGAAGGGGACAGGAAGGGGGGAACAGCAAGGATGGGACAGGAAGGATGGGACAGGAAGAAGGGGACAGGAAGGAGGGAACAGCAAGGATGGGACAGGAAGAATGGGACAGGAAGGAGGGGACAGGAAGGATGGGACAGGTAGAAGGGGACAGGAAGGAGGGAACAGCAAGGATGGGACAGGAAGGAGGGGACAGGAAGGAGGGGACAGGAAGAAGGGGACAGGAAGAAAGGGACAGGAAGAATGAGACAGGAAGAATGAGACAGGAAGGAGAGGACAGGAAGGAGAGGACAGGAAGGAGGGGACAGGAAGAAGGGGACAGGATGGGACAGGAAGAAGGGGACAGGAAGGAGGGAACAGCAAGGATGGGACAGGAAGAAGGGGACAGGAAGAAGGGGACAGGAAGAAAGGGACAGGAAGGAGGGGACAGGAAGAAGGGGACAGGAAGAAGGGGACAGGAAGAAGGGGACAGGAAGGAGGGGACAGGAAGGAGGGAAGGGGGAATCAGAAAAGGAGGAAACATTACATTACTATTGCTTTAGGTCCAGCGGACTCTTCCGAGCCAAATCAGGACCAGTATAACCGAATTAGGACCACAAAATCAATACCACAACTTTGCTGAGAGAGGACTCGCACCTGATCCGCATAACAGATCTGCCGAAACAACCCTAGTGGTAACACTGAAGGCACTCCACCAGCCGGTCACTTTAGAATAAAGACATCCCACGCAGGGAACGCTGAGGTTATACTCTAATTTATCGAACCCCCGTTTACAAAAACCAAATAGAATACAAACATCATTATAAAATATCAACAAAGCACATACATATAAAATGCCTACATTGCCAAATAATAACATCATAAGAAGCCCCAGTGACCACCTGGCAGAAAGCGTCCAATATTTCCAAGCTGATCCAACACACCTCACACACAAATGAGGAGTTTTGTCCCGGAAGAGTTTTCAAGAAAAAAGGTAGGTGATTGGTCTAGCGAAGAAGAAGACAGTATAGTAGGATTGATAGAACAGTAGGAATGAGATAAAACAAAGGAGAAAGACAGAGACAGTGGGAATTTAAAGCACTAAATTTCCAGAAATTGGGGATACTATTTATACTGAAAGCCCCGGCATTCCAACCGGGGCTACTATTTATACTGAAATCCCCGGCATCCCCACAAGGGGGGGGGGGTGAGGAGGAAAGAAGTGGTGAGAAAGAAAAAAAGGGGGTGCAGAAGGGGAGGGGAAGGGGAGCGGTGGAGGGAATAATGTACATCGTCCAATGATAACCCTCCGTTGTGACTGACCCGCTGTATCCTGAAGGTGCGGACATTGAGTCGTGCCATGAAGACGCTTTCCTCGTACCAGATGTGGATGTCGCCGTGTCGCGCGTACTTATAACTGCTGGCCATGTCGTTCCAGTACTTGTCACACTGTTGCTGTACAACACAGACAAATCAGTCTTAGGATTGCTTGAACTATAACTTGCTTTTTCTTATATTTATATCATTGAAGCCAGTCACAACTGCAACTGCAGTGTTTTCTATTCGCTGGGTAGGCCATGTTTCATATTACACTCCGTTTTATGTTACCCGACTTTTCACTCACGTAAAAATAATACATAAATTTAAAAAAAAACACCGTCGATGGTAGTGCTTCCGAATGTTTGTGCTGTGGAGAGAATGGTAGAGATAATGTCATAATACAGTCAAAGATAGTTCTACTTTTGTAGTATCTTTGATACAGTGCTAAGTGGCCTTAGTAGTCCATCTCAACGTGCTACTTTTGTCGTTGTTAGGTAAACATTGTTTAAGTAGTTTCTGTCTCTGCTTCAGTTTGTATGATTGTAGTATTGTTTCTCTGGGGTTGGAGGCTTGTATCGAGCGCTTTGTTGTGTCTGTCTACATCTCTCTCTCTCTCTCTCTCTCTCTCTCTCTCTCTCTCTCTCTCTCTCTCTCTCTCTCTCTCTCTCTCTCTCTCTCTCTCTTTCTCTCCTCCTATTTTCTACTTATCCCCATCTTCCCTGGTTGTCATGACAGCAGGGGAGACTAAAGGCTGGAAACTATATAGGTGATCTCTGGCCAAGATGCGGAAACAACGGTTAAAATGTTAATGGCGTACACTCCATTAGCACCTTCGATCTACCTTGCTGACAGTCAAAGTTAATAATTTAATATTCCATAATTATATTATACTAAAAACAACATAAACCACGATGATCATTAAGATGTTGTTGTTGTTGTTGTTGATGATGATGTTGATGATGATGATGATGATGATGATGATGATGATGATGATGATGATGATGATGATGATGATGATGATGATAATGTTGATGATGATAATGATGATGTGTTACGCACACAAGCCAACGCAGGAGAGCACGCACGCACACATACAAAACACGCACATTTTGAGCAGCAAGCACGAGACAAACATGCCCCATCGATTTCCTGTAGTAAAACCTTAAATTACTGTTTAACATACACACACACACTGACGCACACCCATAGAAGCACAAACATAAAATAACATACGCATATAATCACACACACGTGTACGACTTCCTACGGACTGCCCTCTCCGCCCTACTTCACCATCCAGGGGCGGATCAGTTAGGTTTTGGGGGGGGGGGTTTCCAAAATTCTATTAAAGGGACTTACTCGGTAAATGTTAATGATGGTCAAGAAACGCTTCAGATCAAGCATCAACATTGGCAGGACACGCACTTTTCGAGCAGACATCGGAAGTGACCACAATCTTGTGATGATGTCTTTCCGACTTCACTTGAAGAGAGTAAACACAGCAAAGTGCACTAGACTAAAGTTCGACCTGGACAAACTGCAAGACCCGGAGGTGACAGAAATATTTTAGGCCACAATTGGAGGGAAATTTGCACCACTGCTCATTTTAAGAGCTGGTGAAGTAGATGTTAACACCATGACCACCACCTTCAACTTAGCTGTGACAGATGCCTCCATGGAAATCCTTGGAAAGCACCGGTCAAAGAAGAAGCTGTGGATCACACCTGAACTTTTGGACCTGTGTGATAAACGAAGAGATGAAAAAGAAAAGGAACACCTGACAGGGAGCTGATGCCTACCGAAAAATCAACAATGACATCCGAAAAGGCATGCGCACAGCAAAGGAGAACTGGACAGAAGCTCAATGCCAGGAAATAGATAACAGTCTGAACAAAAACAACAGCAAGAAGGCCTACCAGACTGTGAAGCCGCTGACAAGTGTTAAACAGCCCAAGGTCTCCACGATCCAAAGCAAGTGGCTTATGCCTTACAGAAGAACAACAAGTCTTGGACAGATGGACAGAGTACTGCTCTGACCTTTACAACCACAAACCAAACGGAGACCCATCAGTTCTAGCATGTCCAGAGAACAGAGAAGAAGAAGAAATCCTCCCAATTCTCCGAGAAGAAGTTGAGGCAGCAGTGCAATCGCTGAAGAAGGGGAAGTCAGCGGGAGTGGACAACATACCCGCGGAACTGCTTCAAGCAAGAGGAGAAGCGATGATCGACGCACTCACCATTATGTGTAACAAGATGTGGCAGAGTGGGGAGTGGCCTTCACCATGGACATCACTTGGCATCACTCTTTCCAAAAAAGGTAACCTTCAGGAATGTGAAAATTACCGCACCATCAGCCTCATCAGCCATCCCAGCAAGGTCCTCCTGAAATATAATACTCAACAGGTTGAAACCCCAAGCTGAAAAAATCATAGCCGAAAAGTAAGCAGGATTTAGGGCAGCGCGAAGTACCACTGAACAGATTTTCAACCTCAGAATAATCTGCGAGAAATATCTACAGCACCAACATCTATATCATGTGTTCGTAGACATCAAAAAGGCGTTTGACCGAGTCTGGCATGCAGCTCTGTGGGCAACCATGAGAGTGTACAGCATCTGCCCTAAAATTGTTGAAGTAATCAAAAGCCTGTATGACAAGGCTACTAGTGCAGTCCTCTACAACAGCACCATCGGAAACTGGTTCAGAACAACAATCGGTGTGCGTCAGGGATGCCTACTCTCTCCAACACTCTTCAACATCTTCCTAGAGCGCATCATGTGAGATGCCCTTGCAGACCACGAAGGCACAGTCAGCATAGGGGGAAGAGCAATCTCCAACCTTCGTTTTGCGGATGACATTGATGGATTGGCTGGAGAAGAACAAGAACTTGAACAGCTGGTACAGAGGCTTGACACCACTTCCAGAGCTTATGGAATGGAAATAAGTGCAGAGAAGACCAAAATGATGACCAACAACACCCATGGCACCAACACGGACATCAAAGTCCAAGGCCAATCCCTCAACACAGTGCATAGTTTCAAATATTTATTAGCCATTGTATCAGACAATGGGTCCCGACAGGAAGTCCTCTCCAGGATCGCACGAACAACTGCTACCCTGGCGAGGTTGAAGACAATTTGGAAAGACAGGGCCATCAGTCTACATTCCAAGGTAAGGCTGCTGCGCTCCCTTGTCATCTCCATCTTCCTATATGCTTGCGAAACATGGGCCCTCACAGCAGATCTCCAACGAAGAATACAAAGCATGGAGATGAGGTGCTTCAGAAGACTTCTGGGCATTTCCTATACCCAGAACATCACCAACGACGAAGTCTGACAGACCATCACACAAGCCATTGGACAACACGATGACGTGCTCACAATGGTGAAAAAACGGAAACTCCGATGGTATGGCCATGTCACCAGATCATCAGGTCTTGCAAAGACCATCCTGCAAGGCACAGTGCAAGGAGGTAGAAGAAGAGGGAGACCGAAAAACAGGTGGGATGACAACATTCGAGACTGGAATCAAGACCCCATCGACCGGCAGATTGCCAGGCGGAAGTGGCGCTGGGTGGGACACACTTTGCGGAAACCCCAACGGGACATCACACGGCAGGCCCTACAGTGGAATCCTCAGGGGAAGAGGAAGGTTGGTCGTCCCAAGAAGACCTGGAGGCGTTCCTGTGAGGATGAGATGAAGAGCTGCAACCTGTCATGGGGTGAACTGAAAAAGGCTGCCCAGAACCGAGTGCGCTGGAGAACTGTTGTGGAGGCCCTTTGTTCCACGCGGAATTCAAGGAATTAAGCAAGTAAGCAAGAAACAATCAGGGTTGCTGAGGACAGGGAAAGATCGAGTACGTTGGTTAAACGATCATCTGTGGTGCCCCTTCGACCTCCGAGTTATGGGATATGATACGATAGGATAGGATATGTTATTTACTTTTAAGATTAAATTTTCAAAATAATAATTACCTCCTTTGCTCCCAAAATATGTACTGAGCTTTGCCACACCTTTCGAATCGGAGGGCTTCAACGACGGCGTTCGCGGCAATTTGAAGCGCTGGGTTGCCCACACTATGACTTTTTCAGCATGTGAGGTACTTTTAAAATGACCAAGCCAAAATGATCTACCTACCACCAAAATGCAAAACATATATATAGTCATATAATAGGCTGACGTCAATTTTTTTTTAATGCTAGCGATCTGAGTCACACTGCTTTCACGATGGACCGATCGATCGCGATCGACGTATTGGGCACTCCTGTCGTAATCCATTATATTATCCATTAGGAATATCGTTTCCTTTCTTTTCATTTCTTCCGCTCGTGGCGCCCCCCCCTCCCCCCTCCCTCCTAAAAAATAAACAAAACCTAAAACTAAAAATAAATAAAATATAAATAAATAAATAAATAAATAAATAAATAAATAAATAGAATGTCGACGAAGACGGGAAATATCAGCTTTGCTCTTTGTGGAGCACGAAAGACGGTGTTTGTCTGGAGATTGTTTAGAATGATTGCAATGATTGAAGTTTTTTAGGGAGAAGATTGCGAGGGCTTGCATATTGTGGGAAAAGTCAAATACTCGTACCCAAAAAAATAAAAATAAATAAATAAATAAATAAATAAATAAATAAATATATAATTTATTTATTTATTTATTTTTATTTATTTTTATTTTTTGTTTTTATAATTTTATATATATATATATATATATATATATATATATATATATATATATATATATATATATGTATATATATATATATATATATATATATATATATATATATATATATATATTAAAGTGATTTTTGTTCTCTCTCTTTCTCTCTCTCCTTCTTCTTCTTCTTCTTTTTTTTTTCCTTTTTTTTTTTTTTTTTTTTTGGCTGGGGGGGGGGGGGGGGGTTCCGGAAACCCCGGAAACCCCCCCCTCGTCCGCCCCTGCCATCTCTCGCTCTCCCTCACTCGCTCTCCCTCTCTCGCTCTCTCCCTCACTCGCTCTCCCTCTCTCGCTCTCCCTCTCTCGTCCATTCTCTTTCCAGCAGTCCTAAAATAACTAACACAAAAATGCACATTATATGGAGCATGCACTCACCACCGCATTTTCGAAGAGTCCGGTTGCCATGACAATGCAACGTACCCCCTCCTGCCATACCATGTGCCAGAACGCCGCCACTGTCCGTCCGCTGGGGCCTGCCATCATCATCAACATTATCATCAACATCATCATCATCATCATTCACAATTAATATCAATCACCAATCATCAATCGCCAATCATCATCATCATCATCATCATCATCATCATCATCATCATCATCATCATCATCATCATCATCATCATCATCATCATCATCGTCGTCGTCGTCGTCGTCGTCGTTGTGGTATTTATACTATAGTTAGATCTAATGGTACTTCAGAGAAAGTATAACTAAACTAATGCACCCATCGTTCACATTTGTTAATTGGCCATTGCTCTGTTCTTCTTTTTTGTCCTTAATAAACCAGTCACCTAAATTAAAATAAACTGCTGTTTTGTCCTTACTTAATAAACCGGTCACTTAAAATAAATAAACTTCTTTTCTATCCTTCATTAATAAACCACACACCTAAAATAAAATAAAATTATGTTTTGTCCTTTCTTAATCCAGATACATAAACTAAAATAAACTTCTGTTTTGCCCGTCTTTAATAAAGCAGTCACCTTAAATAAAATAAATGTATGTTTTGTCCTTCTTTAATAAACCAGTTTGTCCTGTGGGTTCGGACACTGAATAGAAAAGACATAACGTTTCCCACCGTGTCGTAAGAGGCGACTAACAGGGGCAATTTCAGCACGGCATCACTGGGCAAAAGTCTTCTACACAGAAGTCACCGGCCAGGACGGAGGAGCCTCATGTTACTACAGGTTCAACGACCTGGACCAAGGCGAGCCACACTGTGCTCGTGGATTTCGGCTGTGGTCGACGCTTTTTACTTCGGACCAACAGCATGGAGAGGATTGGGGCCTGCCAGGTCTTTCTTGCCCATGATAAAAAGAACCACTCACTTCATACCGGATCGGTCGTCGCCCGGGTCACCAAGGACCGCGCCTTCCGTTGGCCACCAGGACGGAGGTGATAAGTGTGCTACTGATGGACAACTTAGTAGGATCCGCAAGAGACAACACCGTCATAGGATTCTGGAATGTCAGGACCCTAACTGCAAAGGGAAAATTAGAAGAACTGACCCATGGAACATCGATGGAACATTTTGTATCAGAGAACTGTGCTGGAAAGGCCTAGGTGAAGCAAAGACCGACAGAGGCCACAAGCTTTATTTCATCGGGAGAGATGACAGGCATGAACACGGCATGTGACACTTGGTCCACAAAGACATTCTAGCCACTGTCGTGGGTTGCGGCCCAGTCTCCAGTACAATCATTACCATCCGTCTGAGAGCAGCCCCTTTCAACATCACCATCATCCAGGCTTATGCCCCAACATCAGACTATGGCGACATCGAAGTCGAGGATTTCTATGAACATCTACAGGCTGTCCTTGACCAAGTGCCGAAGAAGGACACAGTCATAGTGCAAGGCGACTGGAATGCCAAGGTTGGCCAAGATGCGCACCACAACTGGGGAGACATATGTGGACCCCACTGCAACAACGAGACAAATGACAGAGGTATGAGACTCTTGGAGTTTTCCAGATACAACAGTCTGTTACTGGCAAACACGATTGGTTTCCACAAAAAATCTAGACGATGGACATGGCCCAGTCCCGGCGGGGAGGCTCACAACCAGATCGACTACATCACGGTCAAGACACGCTTCAGATCAAGCATCAACATTGGAAGGGCAAACAGTTTCCGGGAGCAGACATACGAAGTGACCACGATCTCGTGATGTTGTCCTTCCGGCTCCACTTGAAGAGATTAAACACAGCAATGTGCACCAGACTGAAGTTCGTCCTGGACAAACTGCAAGACCCGGAGGAGGCAGATATATTCCAAGCCACTATTGGAGGGAAATTTGCACCAATGCTCATGTTGGGAGCTGGTGAAGTAGATATCAACACCGTGACCACTACCTTCAACTCAGCTGTGAAAGATGCCGCCACTGAGATCCTTCGCAAGCACCGCCCAAAGAAGAAACCGTGGATCACACCTGAACTGTTGGATCTGTGTAATAAACGAAGAGAGATAAAAAAAACACCACCACACAGGGAGCTGATGCATACCGAAAAATCAATCGGTGTGCGACAAGGATGCCTTCTCTCTCCAACACTCTTTACACTCTTTAACATCTTTCTAGAGTGCATCATGTCAGATGCACTTGCAGATCACGAAGGCACAGTCAGCATAGGGGGTAGAGCAATCTCCAACCTACGTTTTGCGGATGACATTGATGGATTGGCTGGAGAGGAACAAGAACTTGAACAGCTGGTACAATGAGTTCCGACAGGAAGTCCTCTCCAGGATCGCACAAACAACTGCTGCTCTGACAAGGTTATCGCCCATTTGGAAAGACAGGACCATCAGTCTACATTCTAAGGTAAGGCTGCTGCGCTCCCTTGTCATCTCCAACTTTCTATACGCTTGCGAAACCTGGACCCTCATAGCAGATCTACAACGAAGAATACGAAGCATTGAGATGAGGTGCTACAGATGATTTCTTGGCATTTCCTATACTCAGAACATCACCAATAATGAAGTCCGACAGACCTTCATACAAGCCATTGGACAACACGATGACCTGCTCACTGTGGTGAAGAAACGGAAATTCCGATGGTATTGCTATGTCACCAGATCACCAGGCCTTGCAAAGACCATCCTGCAAGGCACGGAGCAAGGAGATAGAATAAGAGGTGGGAAGACAACATTCGAGAATGGACTGGCTTGACACTGAGCGAAGCCATGAGGGTTGCTGAGGACAGAAAAAAAAGGTACACTGGTTAAACGATCATGTGTGGTACCTCGAGTTACGGGATCGGATAGGATAGGATAGGAATAACCCAGTCACCTTAAATAAATTTTAAAAAGAACTCCTGTTTTGTCTTTCCTTAAAAAACCAGTCGCCTTAAATAAGATACACTTCTTGTCATTGACCTATTTGCAGTTAAGAGTTAATTATTGTCGATTTCTGGTTTAAGTATCTTCATTTTAACAACTGTTGTTTTTGCAGTTGGTTAATTGAATACTTGTATAACTACTGAATGCAGTTGGTTAATTGAATACTTGTATAACTACTGAGTGCAGTTGGTTAATTGAATAGTTGTATAACTACTGAGTGCAGTTGGTTAATTGAATAGTTGTATAACTACTGAGTGCAGTTGGTTAATTGAATACTTGTATAACTACTGAGTGCAGTTGGTTAATTGAATACTTGTATAACTACTGAGTGCAGTTGGTTAATTGAATACTTGTATAACTACTGAGTGCAGTTGGTTAATTGAATACTTGTATAACTACTGAGTGCAGTTGGTTAATTGAATACTTGTGTAACAACTGACTGCGCCATCTGAAGGGAAAAGCAAAGACAGCCAAAAGTAAAATAACATAGTTTTTCCTTTTGGAAGCTGTTTACCACAAAATTACTATGCAGGCGTGACACATTGGGCGCTAATGGATCTCATCATTAACAAGTCTGAATAATAATATAATATGCGTGATGGCTTCGATTTCTTCCACTCCAATTAAGTTTATCGCACAGTTGCCTGGAATGTTTCACGGTGCGCATCAAGCAGCAAGTTCTCGTCAGAGACAGAACCTGTGTGTGTGTGTGTGTGTAGGTGTGTGTGTGTAGGAGTGTGTGTGTGTGTGGTTTGTGTGTGTGCGTGGTGTGTGTGTGTTTGTGTGGGTGGTGTGTGCGTGCTCAAGAGCACATCTTGGAGCTGGTAAAGCGTCATATAGCAGCAACGGTATCAAAGCTCATTCACTTATTCCAGGAAAACCCACCTTGAGTTGCAATGTATTCCCTGAGAAGACTATAGCCCTGCAAAATAGGCAAAACAAGTTTACCAATAAGCAAAAGGTTGAGGGAAAAAACCCAAACAAACATGGAGATCAATTATTTTCTTGCAAGACACACATCAAACACGGCGTTTACAGGAAATGTGTCTCTTGTTTCCATACAAAACATTGCCCTGTGGCATAACCTTACGCATCATGAAATGGAAAATAAGCACACCCAGTTTGCCAATCTCGGTCCATGTGCCCCGAACATCCCAGCCATGGTCCATGTGCCCCGAACATTCCAGCCCCCACTCAACTCCACCCTCTAACATCTCATCCCCACTCCATCTTAAAAAGAAAAATACTAAAAAAAATAAAATTCAGAAGTCTTGGTTGCCGAGCTATTTATAATACATACAGCGGTAGTATAGACGCTACTACAAAACAGTGGTCGTCGTTGCTGCCGCTGCTGCTGTTGTTGTTGTTGTGGTGGTTGCAGTGATGTCGACGTCTGTGTTGATAGTTTTGCTAGAAATCAGTGCTCTGAATGCATCTATGGCATGCAACACCCCACCCCAACGTTACGCCCAGCTCTCGGCTCTCGTCGCGTTCCAGAGAACTAGTTCTTCTCTGTCTAGGATCACGTGTCTTTGACACGCAACGGACACACAGACATACTCAACTCCGGTAACTACATTACATTACATGTTTATTGCTTTAGGTCCAGCGGACCTCCGGTAACTTCCGACCCCTATGGTCAGCATGGTCCAAAAGCCCTCGCAAGGGCTCACACACTCAAAATCACAATGTTTTCCACAACAGTATTGAGGTGCTACGTTTATGATGAGCTGAGGTCGGGCGAGGGTATAAACTGGGGTCTAGTTTGGGCACACATCAATAGTCCATCGCACAGACTTTAAAGATTCTGACGCTCATGTCTTAGACGGGGTAAGAACCAGTTATCATTAAGTAAGCTTACTAGCTTCCATTCCTTTTCGGTCGTCTAGAATAATTGCTCTTTTATCCAGGGCGTTTGACGACGCGCGTATAACGGCAGCAAGATGGCGCTTTGGGCAACTTCAGTTAGACCATGTTCCAGCCAGCGACTTGAGCAGCTCTTGAGCTGATAAAGTAGATGTAACAACAACAACAACAACAACAACACCAACAACAACAAACTACCTTGTTATGAGGCGAAGGAGAAGAAATAACACTTACATCAATGTAACTGGCGTTGATGTAGTCGCTGGTTGTATCCGGCAAGGCACAATGGGTCAGCTTGACGCGACTGTGGTCATCTGCACACAATACACCGCACTGCTATTAATGATGATGGCAGCGATGGCCATTAAGACGACGACCACGAGAAGAAGGAAGAAGAAGAAGGAAGAAGGAAGAAGGAAGAAGAAGAAGGAAGAAGGAAGAAGAAGAAGAAGAAGAAGAAGGAAGAAAAAGAAGGAAGAAGAAGAAGAAGAAGAAGGAAGAAGAAGGAAGAAGAAGGAAAAAGAAGATAATGATGATGAGGAGGAGGAGGAAAAGAAGAAGAAGAAGAAGGGGGAGGAGGAGGAGGAGGAGGAACAGGAGGAACATGAAGAAGAAAATAATGACGATGATGATGATAATGACGATGATAATTATGATGAAGAGAAGGAGGAGGATAAGATAAGATCAAATAACAATGTTATTTAACAAGGGTAAAAGATTAAGCACTGCGTGTGGGCTTGTAACAATAACAATTAGTATAACAAAATAACTTTATAACAATAACAATTAGTATAACAAAATAACTTTATAACAATAACAATTAGTATAACAAAATAACTTTATAACAATAACAATTAGTATAACAAAATAACTTTATAACAATAACAATTAGTATAACAAAATAACTTTATAACAATAACAATTAGTATAACAAAATAACTTTATAACAATAACAATTAGTATAACAAAAAAACTTTATAACAATAACAATTAGTATAACAAAATAACTTTATAACAATAACAATTAGTATAACAAAATAACTTTATAACAATAACAATTAGTATAACAAAATAACTTTATAACAATAAGGAGGAGGAACGGGAGGAAGATGTGGAGGAGGAGGAGGAACATGAAGATGAAGAAGAAAATGATGATGATGTTGTTGTTGTTGTTGTTGTTGTTGTTGATGATGATGATGATGATGATGATGATGATGATGATGTACAAGGTGTAATGGTGATGCATGATGTAATATATACCTAAAATAAATACATGATGTAATATAATATAATTGCTGCTGCTGCTGATGACGATAAAAACGACGACGACGACGTTAATAACGATGATGATAAGGAGGAGGAGGAGGAGGAGGAGAAAGAATGTTAGGAGGAGAAGTCATGTCGTCATGGCAACATTACAAAACAAGAGTCTAGAAAACCAGTCGATAGAATAAGCTAATAAGTTTTCATCGCACGCGGTATAGCATTGCTGATGTAATTACACAAACCACTAGGACAATCTATTTGCTACGCATCGACGACGCCATTACAACAAAACAAGGCTACACTGCTTGATCACGGTTAATTCTTTCTGTGACTCTTTGTTCCCTACGTCTGACGTAGGTCTGTGTACGACGTAACACGTGCTACGTAATACCTACGTCTGTACACTCAGTAACTATCAATAAACGGTAGACCGTAAGTGATGATGTAATCACATATTTCAGTAATTTATTAAGGACTTTATTTAGTCATTATTTATTTTATTGTATCATTCGTATATAGCGCTTTTAATAATAATAATAATAATGAATGGTACTTATATCGCGCAAATCTCACATTGTGACTCATTGCGCACCCACTCGCATTCATCCATTGTACATCCTGTCATTACAACACATATGGCATAATATTACAATGAAATAAAAACAAAAATAATAATAATAATTATTTGAACGCAAGCTTGAACAAATACGTTTTCAGTTGCGATTTGACTGTTGCCAAGTCAGATACGCCTCTCATGTTTGAGAGGCGTATCTCTATTTATCTCTACTTATCTCTGCGTATCTCTACTTTATTTAGTCATTATTTATTTTATTGTAATAATAATAATAATAATAATAATAATAATTTATTTTATAAAGCGCAATTCCAAACTAAAAGTCTGCTCAAAGCGCTCACACGCATACTCTCACACAAGCTCTCGCACAATAAGAGACTGTACAACACACTAAAACATGGTGTATATAAAAAAAACAAAAACACATACATCTGACACCACATGCCTACAAACAAACACAAACAGAATGATTATAAGCAGCTAAAAACAATAAGATAAAATTCGTAAAAATACGCATGTCCAATAAAATTAAACAAAAGTATTAAAAAAAAAATAAACAAACATATATACATATATTTTACATGTAAAAGATGTAAGAAACATTAACACACAACCAAGCATGGCTTTACGCAATCAAATACAATATAGAATAAATACAATAAAATACATTGACAGAACTTGATCCTGGTCCTCTGACTGAATGAGCCAGTTAAAAAGAAAAAAAAAAGGTATAATTTTATGGAATAAAATAGTTGACTGCCAAATTTCAAAAACCCATTACGTGAAGATCGCAACAATGTAAAAATATAGGACCCTGGGTCCAGTGACTGATAGACCAGGGCTAAACTAAAAAGCAGCACGCACCCCCTCTCTAGTCAAATTCGGGGGTAGGGGAGGAGGTGGGGGTGGGGAGGTGCGGGACCATCCAAAACTGGGAAATGTGAGCATGCACACAAGGGAAATTCCTCCACGTGGGAGGTTAAAACGAATAAATAGAACTAAAAGGTGTTCCTCACCCTAGGTAAAAAGCGCTTTTAAATAAAATGCTGAAACTGGGATGGGAGCAGGCAACCAAGGGGAAGAGGGTGCGCATACTACCTTTTAACACTAAATTCTACTTCTTTTTTTTTTTAAATTACTAATCCTTCTTCTGACATCAACACCACCGCCACCACCGCCACCACCATTACGACAGCGAACGACAACCATCACAAGTATCCACCACCACCACGGCAACTACTACCACCTCCGCCATATCATTCTTATAGAGCGCTTTTCCATCTCAAGAGCTGTTCAAGGCGCTGGTCGATACAGGAACTAACTCAAGTCGTCCCAGGCGCCAACTTGCTACCTTGGGCGCACAGCCTGACGTCCAGACAACTGAGCACAATCCTAGGCGGCCGGGGTTGGCGGAGAAGGGAAAACTATAACCTGAAAATACCATCAGACTAATAGCAACAGTAAGATGGCCAGTGCTCACAGCCAATGTTTATGTCCGGTCCATCAGGAATCGAACCCGCAACCTTTGTAACACGAGCTCGCCGCTCTACCCACTGAACTATCACATCCAAACAGTACGCTCTTATTTACACCAAAACAATGTCACCTTCTTTGATCAATTACTTTGTCTGCGGCTCCATCAAGTAATGTCTAAAGTGTGTAAACGTGTGTGTGTGTGTGTGTGTGTGTGTGTGTGTGTGTGTGTGTGTGTGTGTGTTTGTGTGTAAATCCGCATTAGGTCCGCATTGATATTATAATCACTTGCAAAACAATGTCTTATTGATCGTTAATACTCTGTGTCTAAAGGGGCGCTTTAATAAGGCTATGCAAAATAACGTCACACTGGCTCGTCATAAATGCTTTCTGTTACTAATTTTCTCTATTGTATATGGAATGAGCACCAATTAGACATGTATTGTTGTCGTTATTACACAAACCAGTACCGCATTGATTGATTAATACCTCTCTCTATCTCTGTCGGTCTGTCCATGGACAGTATATACTTCTGTGTCTGTCTGTCACGTCTACGTCTGTCTACCTCAGTCTGTCTGTCCATGGACAGTATGTACTTCTGTGTCTGTCTGTCACGTCTACGTCTGTCTACCTCTGTCTGTCTGTCTGTCCATGGACAGTATGTACTTCTGTGTCTGTCTGTCACGCCTACGTCTGTCTACCTCTGTCTGTCTGTCCATCACCAGGATTCCTCTCTCTCGCTTCAACCTCTCTTTAATACGTTTGTGCCAGGCAATAAAACGGTATGCGTGTGTTTTCAACATGCACTCTGTTCTCTCAAAGGAATGTCGGGTCCTTTAACGTGGAAATGTGTGATAAGACGACACAGACATGAGAGAGAGAGAGAGAGAGAGAGAGAGAGAGAGAGGGGGAAGAGAGAGAGAGAGGGAAGGGAGAGAGAGGGAAAAGATACGTTTTAATGGATGAATTCTGGGCCCATTTCATACAATTCAATTATAAGCAAACAAATACATCAAGAAAACAAGGAGACCAAAAAAATGTTTAATCACATGGTGAAACGAGACGGTACGGTACACAATAGAAGTTTACAGTAAATCAAAGTGAACAAAAACACAAGACCCCGTATGACATCTACAGCCATTCACGCCAATGTTGTCCTAAAAAGACACTACACACACTACCGAGAGAGAGAGAGAGAGAGAGAGAGAGAGAGAGAGAGAGAGAGAGAGAGAGAGAGAGAGAGAGAGAGACAGAGAGAGACAGAGAGAGAGATAGAGAGAGATAGAGAGAGACAGAAGATAAGTTGAGATAAGATAAACATTTTATTTAACAAGGGTAAAAGAGTAAGCACTGGGTGTGCTTTTTTACATCCTGCCCTTGGGGCTTGACAAATAATAATTAGTATAATAAAATAACTTTATAATAAAAACATCATAATGTAACAATATTTTCAAAACATGTGAAACATGCACATACGCGCAAACATCTACACACATACATTTATTTAAAACAATCTAATAAAAGTTAGTAATGTAGAGCTCAAGGTAGCTCATTATTAATGTCTGAAAAAAATGTGTATTTAGTGACTGCACTGCGAAGAACTTCTGGAAAGTTATTTCATAAAGTAGAACTTGAATATGACAGACTGGTTTTAAACAGATCAATTCTTGGAAATGGGATGTTTAGTTTGGTAGAAAATCTGCCAGTTTTTCTAGAACAAAAAAAAAAGAAAGATACCAGAAAAGATCATCGAGCATAAAAATTCCTTTATTACTTTTTAGTATGTTGGCAAGAGGTAGTATGTTGATCGATTAGTAATCATTCGGTGAGATTTTGTTTTTAAGAATAACCGTTTTCGTTGCACGTTTATAAATTCTAACTAAAGGCTTCATGGTATTGCCACTAACAGTATCCCAAATAGATTAAGAATAATCAACAAATGGCTGAACATGTCCCAATTAGAATAGTTTACGAGAATGCACATTAAAAAAATGTATAATTATTGTTAATTGATAAGTCCTTCTAGAAATAGTTTTATTAATATTGAAAATACATTTATAGATTATTGTCTAAAATCACGCAAAGAAGTTTATGACATTGTACTTCTTCAACTATTTTGTTGCAAAGTTTTAAGGGAGGGAGTTTCACAGAAGATCTTTAACAAAGAAGAAGAAGAAGAAGAAGAAGAAGAAGAAGAAGAAGAAGAAGAAGAGATCATATTCAAAATAGTAGACTATAGATGAGTCAGACACCGCCAAAAGAGTAATCACACAACGTCGATTCCTGTGGGAAACATCTCCTGAAACTTCTGCAGGAATCTTACAATCCGCACGCGAGATACGCACCGCTCTCCCTCCCCCTTTGCGCTCGTGCACGCACACTTACACACATGCACACATGCACACACACAAACATTTGTATGCTGGGTCTCTCTCTTTTCCTTTCCCCTCCCCCCCCCCTCCGCCATACACACACATTTGTGTCCTAGGTCTTTGCCTCTCTCTCTCTCTCTCCCTCTCTGCCTCTCTCTCTCTCTCTCTCTCTCTCTCCCTCTCTGCCTCTCTCTCTGCCTCTCTCTCTCTCTCCCTCTCTGCCTCTCTCTCTCTCTCCATCTCTGCCTCTCTCTCTCTCACACGCACATACGCACACACACACATTTGTGCCCTGTTTCTCTGTCTCTCTTTCCCTCCCTCCTAGTGCGGTTCTACCCTGGAACACCATATGATAGGCTTTGCGAAGTTCCATTTGTATGATAAACCATCTCCTCTTGTTTGCTTGATGGCCCGAGGTTGGCTCATGGAGTATTGTCTCTTTTGCTACCTCACGTCACTAATTATACTGGCCAGTCATCTGCATTACGGCTGCTGATGTGGCGCTTGCTGTTGGGAGCGAAAGCCATGCTGACACGGCACTTTCTGGACTGAAGAAATCTATAACACAGAGTTCGGGCAAAATCAAATCTAATACTGGGGTCGGCGTTAGCTCAGGGGTAGCAAGTCGTTTAATTCAGGGACTGTAGAACCTGTCATAAATCTTGGACGTGACGAGGGAGATTTTTAAATAGCACAGAATTCGTTGCTTTATAATAACGCCACGAAAGATTTTAACCAGTGACAGTTGTCTTGGATAAGATTTTGGGCTGGCGTGCATGAACATAGGCTTACTTACATTTTAAAGATAAACCTCACTTTGTTAAGTAAAATCAGTACGGACAACCGCAGTCGCCATCACCCACACACCAAAACACGGAAATACTTTTGCCCTTGACCTACCGTACACGTTTTAGACTGTGCAGGATTGAGACTGTGCATCATTGAGACTGCTTCATTGCATTGAGACTTTGCAGGATTGAGAATGTGCATCATTGCATTTAGACTGCAGGATTGAGACTGTGCATCATTGCATTGAGACTGTGCATCATTGCATTGAGACTTTGCAGGACTGAGAATGTGCAGGATTGCATTGAGACTGTGCATCATTGCATTGAGACTGTGCAGGATTGCGTGCGTCTTAGGCAGTGTGGATTTACTCCTTCAAGATCGCCTTCATCAGCTCTTTAAAGCGGCAACTTCGCTATATAGAGAAGAATTACGTTTACTTTGCTAAAGTAGTGACCGTAGGCGGTCGGAGAAAATCAACAAAGTAGGTCTAATGATAGAATGCCCACACAGTAATGCTTACCCTGCATATCATTTAAAATTTTTTTTATTAAATTATTCCATTACTATAATAATAATAATAATAATAATAATAATAATAATAATAATAATAATAATAATAATAATAGTAGTAATAATAATAATAATAATAATAATAATAATAATAATAATAATAATAATAATAATAGTGATACATTAATTTATAAAGCGCACATGCACATCTCTGGCTGTTACAGCAACTCAACGTTATAATTATGGAGAAGAACTCCGCCGCTGCGTGTTGGATTAGTACAATAGGACTTTGAATCAGAGATTGTGTTATACAATCTCTGTTTGAATCTCCAGGGCATTAATAGTAAATACCCTGAGATAGCTTTTCTGTCTGTCGATCTATTTCTCTCTCTCTCTCTCTCTCTCTCTCTCTCTCTCTCTCTCTCTCTCTCTCTCTCTCTCTCTCTCTCTCTCTCTCTCTCTCTCTCTCTTTCTCTCACTCTTTCTCTCTTTTTTTCTCTGTGCCTTTGTGTGAGTGTGCTAGCGATGGATGTTGGTGGGTGGTGGATGCGCGCGCGTGTCTGTGCGCGTGTTGGAGAGGGAGAAGAAACAAAAGATGTTCGTATTCATCACACATGAACAGAGGGCTGCATAAATCTGTTGATATAATATTTGTTGATTGACCAGCGACCGCCCCTTCCCTCTTCCCCCCACATACCACTCTCCCTCTTCTTCTCTCAGTATCTGCGCCCGCGCGTTGACTTTTGCGCATGTGTGTGTGTATCTATATCTATATATCTAGAGGGAGAAATATATATCTATATATCTATATATCTTTATAGATAGATAGATAGATAGATAGATAGATAGATAGATAGATAGATAGATAGATAGATAGATAGATAGATAGATAGATTGACTGATATCTAGATAGATAGATAGATTGATTGATTGATATCTATATTGATATCTAGATAGATATCTAGATAGATATCTAGATAGATATCTAGATAGATAGATAGATAGATAGATAGATAGATAGATAGATAGATAGATAGATAGATAGATAGATAGATAGATAGATAGATGGATAGATAGATAGATTTGTATGGTTGTGTGTATTTGTTTGTGCGTGCGAGTGTGAGTGTGTGTGTGTATGGAGTGTTCGTGAGCGTGCGCTGGCCTCGCGAAATTCAGTTATTCAAAGCAAACACTACTTTACTTTGATGGTCCGTTTGTGCGTGACGACATATTGATCAAATACCTATATATAGTACTACATGCAACATGAAATTACTAGTACTAATAGTAATCCTAAGAGCATGTTTGGCCAATTTACACTCCAAATTGAACAACCTAACTAGGACCCAGAACATAATAATTTTCTGTTTAAAAATGTATCTCTTTTTTTTTATTTCTTTGACTGTAGAATATAACTATCCTTTACGGAAGTGTAAGTCGGTTCGCTTTTTCAGCAAAAGCATGCCAGCTGCAGAGAAGCATCTCTCAGATATGGAAGGAAATATAGGGCCCCCCAATCCCTCCCAGGTGGAATCTAGACTTAGTCAAACACTTTCATTAAATGGTTCACTAAATCAACCAGACCACCTGCTTGGATCAGTAAGGTCCTTTCCTATCCTATCCCGTAACTCGAAGGTCGTTGGTGCACCAACGATGATCGTTTAACCCGCGTACTCCATCTTTCTCTGTCCTCAGCAACCCTCATGGCTTCGCGCAGTTTCAAGCCAGTCCATTCTCGAATATTGTACTCCCACCTCTTTTTCGGTCTCCCTCTTCTTCTGCCTCTTTGCACCGTGCCTTGCAGGATACTCCGATAGTCTTTGCATGGCCTGATGCTCTGGCGACGTGCCATACCATCGGAGTTTCCGTTTCTTTACCACTGTTGAGTATGTCATCGTGTTGTCCAATGGCTTGTGTGATGGTCTGTCGGACTTAGTTGTTGGTGATGTGCTGGGTATAGGAAATGCCCAGAAGTCTTCTGTAGTACCTCATCTCCATGCTTTGTATTCTTCATTGTAGATCTGCTGTGAGGGTCCATGTTTTGCAAGCGTATAGGAAGATGGAGATGACAAGGGAGCGCAGCATCCTTACCTTGGAATATATCAGTAAGGTGACCCTGCCCAAAACCAGCTTACGAGTCTGAACAAAACGAGCAAACACTTATCCAATGTTTAATTGACGCTAAGAAATGATTTGTAGTTTGGTGAGTGGGGGAAATATTTGCCAAATTTGATTCTACAACATGATTTAGCTTCATTTCAATTCACATCATCGCAGTTAACTAACGAGGGTATAGCCTACTGGCACTCGTAGTTGGACACAGTCACAATGACCATTCGTATATTGGCAAACTCTTCGATATACGTGTTAACAAGCCAGGTCAGCCGAAACTGCACCATTAGAACGGCTGAACCAACCCACTATAACGCCCACATTGTCAATGCCTAAGATTTTGGACGGTAGATAATCTTGTCAAAGTTGGCCCCTCAGGTAGCGAGCGCCACAGGTGAGGGGATAACTACAGCAAAAGTCACCAATACCTTTTTGAAGAGACTTATCACAGGGACATTACGCGGTTCGATCTTGGCTTGATTGATTGATTGGTTTGATCTTGGCTTGGTTTCCACTGTAACGCAGACGGGTATTTCAATGGGTATTTCTATGGGTATTTCAATGGGTATTTCTAGTAACGGAAAGAAAACAACAGAGAAAAAAACCTGGAATGCGTACCTCTGCGTTATAGCACAAAGCAAACACCTGTGCTACCGTGGAATGAAGACTGTGCAAATGTGTTGGTCCTGTGGGCTGCATATCACGACAAAGCGACGCGGGTCGACGATTATTAATATGTTAACAAAGAAGAATATATTGCTCGCTAAGCGGATAGTACTTACATGGCACGACATCTTGTTTGGTGTTGGACAGTACGTTTCTGAGGGCGGCGGTAGTGGGGTGTTCCTCCTCGTTCCTGGTTACGGCCTGCAATATCATCATCATCATCATCATCATCATCATCATCATCATCATCATCATCATCATCATCATCATCATCATCATCATCATCATCATCATCATCATCATCTTCATCATCATCATCATCACCATCATCATCATCACCATCATCACCACCACCACCATCTCCACCAGCATCGTCATCATCACCACCTCCATCATCATCATCTCTATCACCATCACCATCATCATCATCATCCTCATCCTAGCCTCAGAAATTACAATGCAAGTTAAACACACTAAGAAAGCAGAAATTAAACCTCTCCCTCCCCGCTCTCACCCCTCAATCTACCCAAGCACCAACCTACAAATTCCCACCTACCCAAGCACCAACCTACAAATTCCCACCTACCCAAGCACCAACCTACAAATTCCCACCTACCCAAGCACCAACCTACAAATTCCCACCTACCCAAGCACCAACCTACAAATTCCCACCTACCCATCCACCAACCTACAAATTCCCACCTACCCATCCACACAAACTGGATCTTCAAAGCCTGGAGCAAACAACGATAACAGATTCTTTGTGTTCACATGGACCACCATGGACAGGTTGGCGCAGTAGAGAGCTTCTCTAGAGGGATATGATCCATCTTACTGTCCCTGATACCACTCCCCCTCTCTCTCTCTCTCTCTCTCTCTCTTCCTTCCCTTCATGAGACGGGCTGTACATCAGCCGGTCTCCGAGGAGACAATTACGGCTTATCAGTTTTAGAGACCCTGGCGTCGTTCGCATCTCTCTCTCTCTCTCTCTCTCTCTCTCTCTCTCTCTCTCTCTCTCTCTCTCTCTCTCTCTCTCTGTTTGTCTCTCTGTCTCTCTCTCTCTCTCTCTCTGTCTCTCTCTCTCTCTCTCTCTCTCTCTCCTCGATCCCCCACCCCACCCCAAATTGTGAGATGGACTGGGCAAATTTGATGTTGGTCTCAAAGGAGATATAGCTTACACACTGAAGTGAACGTGGACGCCACCTGCCCCTTCTCTGTGTTGTATCAATCGCATGAGTGAATGTCGACCCTGTACGTTTACTGTAATATACTGTACTCAACAACACACACAAAGTGCATACATACACATAAACGTACACGCAGGTAAAACACACACAGGCAACGCGCACACACACACACACACATATATGATGTAGCAGGTGGCCTAAATCAAGAGGCAGGAAGCGTCTGTTTCTCTCTATTAATATGAATTAATCTGCTAAATTGTTCGGCCCAAGATACTACCAGATACGAAAACCATCCCCACCACCGACTCCCCATTCCCACACACACAGACACACCCACACTGAAACACACACAAACACACACACGCACAGACACACAGATAAACGCACAGACACACATACACACGTACCCCCCCCCCCCCCCCCACACACACACTTTTAGGCATAAATGGCTGTTTTTTAAAGGTCTAATCTTTATAAGACAGAAGGAATTTTACTGGTCGATTGTTTTATGTGCGCGAGTGGTGTTGTGTGTACATCTGTTCCTACTGTGTACTTATATGTGCAGTTGCCATCTTGTTTTCGTGTAGCTTACACAATAATAATGGTGTTAACATCTTTCTCTCGCTGCTTGTTGGAAAAATAAATGATTCTGATCCTGACAAAAAAAAGCGGACTTTATAGAATTAGTGACAATAAAACGTGCTGTCTGCGCTATCACAGTGAGTCAGGAAACAATCAGTGGTTAGTAATCAACATCACCACACATCTCTTCAACCGGGATTATGCTCAGTGCTGTAATTCAACGAATAATCACTTTCCCAAAGAAGACACAAAGGTCAGCATTGATGATGATGATGATGATGCTTTGTATAGCTCAGGTATCCACGGGAAAATATATTATTTTTATATTATATTTATACTGTTTTTCCTCCTGGGCCTAACCGGGCATATAAATAACTGTGAATATGTTTTTGCTACTCTATTTTTGTCTTTTCTGTCATTTGTGTACATAGTTGTAAATAGTCTATTTCTGTCTTTTTTTTTGGGTTGTAATTTGTGTACATAGTTGTAAATAGTTTGTACCCTTACTGTTCTGTCTTTTAGTGTATTGTAGCAAAACAATGTTTTATCGAGTGCATGTATTTATATGTAATGATTATGTAAAGCGTGGTGAGTCTGGTCATAGGCTGGAGTACCCGCTATATAAAAATCCGTTATTATTATTATTATTAAAAAGTTAATGCTCACTGCACTTAAAAAGGGAAAAAGGGAGTGGCCATCCGATGTTTAAAAAGTGTAAATGTACACTACAATACACATGTACGACCACAAGCAGGTAAGTTTAATTTGAGGCTTTGAAGTAAAATGTATTGAGGTCCTTCTTAAAGCCAACTGACGACTGACATTTTTTCAAAGCGGTCATTGCACAACTTTGGATTTAAATGAACACATGCCCGGAAACTCTGGGTTTGGTTGTCTGTGTGTTGGCCGTCCGCAGTATCTACAAAACAGTTACCGCCCTTGTCTAGCTGAAAACCCCGATCTATACACAACAAAATGCCCACAACAATATGTAACAATATTAACAATCAATTCAATTCAGGTAAATACAATTCAAGCTGAATTCAAAATCAGGACATCTTAAAATTCAGTCGTATAACTTAAGCTAGCTTACAGTCCAGAATCACTGTTTGTAATCAACTGTCTGTTATTCTAAGCTCAGTAGGAGCTAAAGCAGTCGATCACACGAATAAATGAAGTGATTTACATTAAATAACGAGTTATGTTTTTAGGTGCGTGATGTGCAGATCTGTGTGTGTATGGGTGTGGTGCGTGTAGGTCCCTGTAGCCGATGGAGAGCTTCGCCCGAAGCAACGGCAGGTCCAGGCGATGATGGAGGACCACACCCCCAAGCTGCAAAGGCAGAGGTCTCAGAACGGATGTACACACGGCACAGTGGTACAGCAACGACACGTGGAAAACGTAGAATTATCCAGTGGTAATGGCAGTAACAGAAACAGAAGCAATGGCAATGGAGAACTACCAGAAAATGGGATAACAGTGACGATGGTAGTAGTAACCCCACATAAATACGCACAGCCCAATCTGTAGACAAACACAGAGTCTCAACAGCTTGTCTACGAAACTTAAATACTACATAACAGAATACGCCTTCTGCCATCCGCCATCTTGACCTGGTTATACATGCATCTCAATAATGCAATACAACTCCTAATTCCATAATTTACATCTCTTCCATAAAACATAATTGTTTATATAAATATATATAGTTATTACAAGCGCACTTCCAGTCGCACAATCCTGATTCATCTCACCCTCATCACTATCTTCATCACCCCTCTCCATGTTATAATACATCATCTCCCTCCATTCACAATTATCTCTATCATGCTATAATACAACACGCTTCCCTCACATTCATCACCTTCATCACTCCTCTCCCACATAGTACATTGCCTCCCTTCCTTCACATTCATCACCCCTCTCTCTCTCTCTCTTTAACATGCATACTTCATTGTCACCCTTTGACCCCATTTTGGCAACAACATCAACAACATTTCCCGTTTACACATACAACAAGAAAATCATATGAAAATCATATAAAAAATCAATAAATCACTATTTATCAAAATACACCCCTTTTCCCCTCATTCACCATCATTCAATCACGTACCAGACTCGAAATGCATTAGCCACTAAGGAAATGAATTGCAGGGTTTTCACTCACCTTTTAAGTTCTCGGGTTGTGATGACAGATACAACACAAATACAAAACGAAACAGTACAGCACCACACTTGCTAGTTGAGAGTATCAAGTTCGTTACTTGGTAATTGCTGTGCAATTACTGGAGCATCTCAGTATCGACGAAATACTGAGCCTTGGACGGTGCCTAAGCATAGGCCACACGACCTTAGAAGACAGCCGTATACTTATTCTCACTGAATATAATGGCGGCTAGAATTCTTCCATTAACAACTTTTGGTCATTCCTGTCCCTACTCGGGCACAGGACCTTGGGTGGTTCGAAGCAATGTAACCCTACCCTTCCAGAAGGACCTAATTCTAAGCTGACACACAGTCAAAAAGTCACTTCTGCCCAAAAGAATGACTGCTCGCAGAAAGCCCCACATTGACTCTGCCCACTAAAACAGATACCAGCACACAGGACAACATCGAGTCGAGCTCAGTAACCCAGTTTCCTTACCTAATGCACTACGCTCTATGCGTTAAACACGTGAAACCACGCATACTTTAATCTTTCATGCGCAATAATAGAAAACTGCCGATCTACTTATGTACACTGTATATTAGAGATGTGCAACTCTGCACGAAATATAGCCATCTCTAGCACGTGTTTAAAACTCGTGTCGTCACAGCGATTGAAATTGAGTTTCGATTTACACCCCAGAAAGCTTCCGATTATGTGGATAAGATAGAGACAGCGGACGGAGGGTCTTCTTTGGTTCTAAAACTAAGCAAGATGAATCGGGTCCGGGAGTTGATGAAAGGGGCAACAGTGGTGGCATTAGGGGAAGTCAAATTGGACTTTAGCTCCCCAGAACGGGACCGCCAGCTGGCTGCCCTGGAGCAGCGCTAAACAGGCTCAAAGATCAGTTAGTGGAGCGGAAGTTGCCGGTAGTGCTGTTTTGGGGAACGTGCACAGTCGAAAGAAGGAAAGAAAACATATAATTAGGAACACCCCTTTTTTTTAAAGTCCGCTGTTCCGAATTTCTTGATTGGAGATGTATTAGTGTAGGGAAAATATATTCCGCGCGTTGGTGGTTGTTGGCTGTAATGCAGACATGAATGACTTTAATCAATGGTACAAATAGTAGCAACAAAAAAATACTGAAATAAAATGTCTGATGCAGAATACTGACAAGTTCAGACAGAATCTTGCAGTGATCACAGCAGAACTGATACAGGAGTTGGAGGAAAATGTGGGCTCCAGACAAACTGTGGGTTCCAGAACAAAGAAGCAATATAATGGTTCACAGCAGAATTGCGATTTCGCTGAGAAGGCAAAGCAAATGAAAGCAGCATGGATGTCAAATATTATCCACACTGCACATCCAGTGCCACCAATCATGGATGTCAAATATTATCCACACTGCACATCCAGTGCCACCAATCATGGATGTCAAATATTATCCACACTGCGCATCCAGTGCCACCAATCATGGATGACAAATATTATCCACACTGCGCATCCAGTGCCACCAATCATGGATGTCAAATATTATTCACACTGCACATCCAGTGCCACCAATCATGGATGTCAAATATTATCCACACTGCACATCCAGTGCCACCAATCATGGATGTCAAATATTATCCACACTGCGCATCCAGTGCCACCAATCATGGATGTCAATGTCAGGCCTACTTCCTCCCTCTGGTGTTTAAAGTAGGTGACTTGTCCTTCATGCAAGGAGTGATAGGGTAGATGGGGTGGGTGATGCGCGTGCGAGCGTCCTTTCTCCCACTAAACTAAACTAAGAACACAACTAGCGGAATAAAGTGTAAAAATACAATATAACATTTATTTAATAAAACATGTAATCAAAAACTCAATTAAGAAACAAAAGAATGAAACCAAAGAAAAAAGGAAAAACAAAATTAAAGCATAAAATAGTTCAAAACCATACACAATCAACACATTGGCGTAATCATGAATCAAAATAAAATCACTCTCTCACCTGGTCGTTTCTAATTTAAACACACACACACACAAAATATTATATACACCATGATAATTTAATAACAATACAAACTCCCCCCTGATGCCCCAGTTCAGTTACATATATACGTATCCACACTAGGTGCACGGCCGTTGATGATAAGGTCCAGCTGTGCACTTCTCTTTCGTTTCCCTAATTAAAGTTCACACACACACAGTTCAAAGTTCACACACACACAGTTCAACAATCCAATACGGATGTAGGCGTTGTCCCTGTAGAATTTTCGCACAAATCTTAACTAAAGTCACTGGATGATAAGCCTTTATTTGTCCCTGTGTCCAAAACTGCGAATTTCTTTCTAAAACTAATGTGGTGCCATTCTTTCTTCTATAACTACCGATGAACGTCTCTGCTCTTTCTATATACTGATGATCCACTTTCCAGACGGCCCCTCAATTCCGTTGATTTCTCCCCTCTCTTCCTTCTCTGCTTCTCTCCGCCGACCCCAGATGACTTCTCTGGCAGGCACTGCACCCTCACCTCGTAACCCCCACTTCCACGGATGACCCGAGGGATGACCACTACAGCCAAACGCCGTAGAGACGACTACTGCTAGTCGGGTATCACCAACACGTCCCGTTGACGACGCGTCCAACAATGATGATAATAATAACAATAAGAAGAATAAGTCCAACCTGAAATCAATAAAGGTACAGGCTACTATTTTGGCATAATTTTACTTCTCTATTTATTTCTCTAATTAACCCTGGTCTGCTCGCCTCGCCTCCTGAAGAAGAATTTCGTGGTCATAACTTCTCTAATACATATATTCACAAATCTATTTTCCAATCCGTTATATTCATACGATTTATACAGCATACAACCATTATAAAAATTTCACATATTCAACATACATTCGTTCCGTTTTTATCAGGTATATACAATTTTCTCTTCACCTCTCTCTGTTGACTCTGGCTGACTGCCTCCGTTCATCATTTTATTATTTACAACAAAAATACGTTTTAACATGAAAACATTTCTAAATATAACATCCTAGAAATTAACATATTTTTATAAATGTTTAAAGACATACACTTCCACGTTATACATTCTCATTCACACATTTTTGCTACTAGCCCTCCCTAAATAATTTCTTTCCCCCTTTCTCTCTTTGACGATCGCTAGAGACAAGGTTCCAGAGGTCGAATCTCACTTACCGACTTATGATAAGAGATTTCTCTTTGACGACATCACATGGATCACGCCCGATGACGCTCCATAAATGAGTGACAGCTACCTAGCTATCGATAACTCATTAACCTCCCGGGTGTCTTCACTTTGACCACAATCCGGTTACCAGTTCTAATGTCTCCTCTTGGCTTCTGTTCCTTGCTCCCCTCTAACGATCCGCTTGCTGTCCAAGTTCAACAACGAATGCCTAGTTCTAGCACTGTACTGCATTTGTGCAACCAATTTGAGCCCAATGATTGGTTGGTAGACTCGGCACAAACATGCCCTCGGCCTCAGCACGTGCTAAGTTGTATAATCTATTAGCCAATTCTTCGACCTACACTCTACAATAACATCTTGTTATTGTACCGTTTAGTTCAAAACAACGCTGCCCTTTTTGTACTTTCACAGCTTGGCTTGACCATTGCACTGTCCGACTGTAAGAAATGGTACCCCTTCCGCCTCTCCCACAGTTTAGCCATGACAAACCTTCCCCCATAGGTAAAAAAAACCATAGTTTTTTTTTTCAATTTACACCTATAATCATGCGAAACTGTGGACTCTGGCATTCTATGGATTCCTGCTGAGAAAATCAGCATCCACATTCAACTTCCCTGGGATGACTTCTACTCTGAAGTTGTAGGGCTGTAGCTGAATGGACCACCTTAACAATCTGGGATTCGTTTGTTTGACCCTGTTCAGGTGTTGTAATGGCTGGTGGTCACACTGCACTGTGAACGTTCGCCCCATCACGTATTGCCCGTATTTTTGTACCGCCCACACGATTGCATAGCATTCTTTCTCTATTGTAGAGTAGTTGCGTTCGGCGGCGATCAGCTTCTTGCTCGCATAGCTGATCGGTTGTAACCCAAACCCTTGGTCTTGGAGCAAGACTGCTCCTAGCCCTGCGTCACTCGCGTCGGTTCTTATGACGAATGGAACGTTCATATCTGGCAGTACACAAATCGGTTGGGACGACAGACGTTCTTTGAGCGTTGCGAACGCCGTCTCACAGTCCTGGGTCCACTTGACTTCTTTTGAGCCGCCCCCCTTTGTTAAGTCGGTTAGCGGTAAAGCGACTTCCGCAAAGTGTGGCACGAAGCGGCGGTAATAGCCTACCATGCCTAGGAATGACCTCACTTGCTTCTTCGTCTGTGGTCTCGCAATGGCCTTGATCTTTGTGACCTTGTCTGGCATCACTGTAATCTGTCCGTTACCGACGATGTGACCCAGATACTCGAGTTGTCTGTGACCTAGCATGCACTTTGACGGTCTAGCGGACAGTTGTGCCTCCCTCAGCCGCGTGAACAGCGCTGACAAACACTGAATGTGTCTCTCCTTTGTTTCAGTAGCGACCAAAACATCATCCATAAAATTATCTATTTCTGGCATGGCCAATGGCTCCAACAGTACGCGCATCATGCGTGTGAAAACCGCCCCCGCTGTTTTTAGGCCAAAGGGCATGACCGTGAACTGAAATTGCCCTTTTGACGTCGTGAAGGCTGTTTTGATTTTGTCATTTTTGGCCATTGGAATTTGCCAGTATCCCTTACTCAAATCGATCTTCGATAGATATCGCGCTTTTCCGAGCCTTGCGAATAGCGCTTCAACGTCCGGCATAGGTTCGGCGTCGAACACGACCCTCTGATTTAGTTTTCGGAAATCGACGCAGAATCGAATGTTTCCGTCTTTCTTCTGTACTAAAACTATCGGCGAACTGAAAGGTGAGCTAGATCGCTCTATCACGCCTAGTTTTATCATCTCCTCTACCTCTCTGTCTATCGTTTCTTTGTGCGCGAATGGCAGCGGATACTGTTTCGTTCGGACTGGGTTTTCGTTTTCCAGTTTGATTTCGCACTCGACCAATTTCGTCTTTGCTGGTAAGTCGGTCAATACGTCCGAGAATTTCCTAGCCAAATTTCGAATGTCCGCATGGATCTCTGGTGTGTTTTTGTCCAGCTGAATATCGGCTATCGTCTCTTGTGCTACTAACGGGATGACCGCGGTGGTGATAGAAGTTGTTGTCACTTCTTCCCAGTCATCCGGTTCATGCACAACTGCTACGGTTGCAACATTTGTGGCGCGGGTCTCGTACCGCTTCAGTAAGTTAGCGTGGTACGTCTTTTGTTTGTTCCCTATCTGTATACGATAGTCACATACCCCTACCTTCCCTGTAACGACATACGGACCCACCCACTCCATCTGCAACTTGTTTTTCTTGCATGGTACGATTCTGAGTACCTTTTCACCTACCACGAAGCTTCTGGCTTTCGCTTTCTTGTCGAAATGTTTCTTTTGCTGCTTGCCCTCTGACTCTAGCTGTTGTTTTGCTAGCTCGCAAGTATCTTCGATCTTGCTTCTCAGATCGGTTACGTATTCTGATGCCGTTTTGATCTCGCCCTCTTCGATTTTTCCCATCCAAAGTTCCTTAAGCACCTTCATTGGTCCCCTGACTTGCCTTCCGTATAGCAGTTCGAAAGGTGAGTAACCCGTGCTACTTTGTGGTACTTCCCGGTATGCGAATAGCAAGGCTTGCACGTACTGATCCCACGTTTTCGGTTTCTCCTCGCACAGTTTTCTCAACATGCTCTTTAAGGTGCCGTTAAACCTTTCAACGAGACCGTTGCATTGTGCGTGGTAGGGTGTCGTGGTTAACCCTTTGATGCCCAATAATCGCAACGCCTCTTTCATGATTTCAGACGTAAACTGGGATCCGTTATCCGTCAGTATTTTCGCCGGCACGCCTAGCCGTGTCCAGATGTTCCACAGGGCTTCTGCGACTTCCTCTGTGGTTATTCGCTTCAATGGGATAGCTTCGGGATAGCGCGTCGCGTAGTCGACGACTACAAGAATATATCTGTGGCCTTTCTCCGATGATGGTATTATCGGACCGATCAAATCAGCGGCAACTCTCTGGAAAGGTTCGTCCACGAGTGGCATGTTTACCATAGGTACTCGTGGAATCCGGCCTTTTGGTTGCGCTCTTTGGCATTTATCGCATGACCTGACATAGCGCCGCACGTCTGCTCCTATTCCCGGCCAGTAGAATTCGGACCACACTCGATCCAGTGTTCTTTTGGCACCCATGTGTCCGGCCATAGGCGTATCGTGCGCCAGGCGCATGACACCTTGCCGCAGTGGTTCTGGTACACAGATCTGTTTGTACTTCCTATGGTGACCTTGATAGACCCGATACAATAACCCTTGATGTACCTCGTACTGTACCGTGCCGTTTTTCCACCTGTTGGCTATGGGATTTCCCACGCTAGATAGCGCGCGTGCTAACGTTTTGTCCGCCTTCTGCATGGCAATTAGCTCAGTTGGACTGATCGCTAAGCCTGGTATTGGTTCGACAGGTGCATTCGTTCTTGCTGCGCTTTCCCTCTTGGCTTGCGCGCGTGTTTGCACTGCCTCTGCTTTTCTTGTAGGAAAGATGGGGATGGTTTGGGTGTCTCCGTTCGCGAACCGTACCGTGTTGCCTATCAATACGTCATGCACCGGTTTCTCAAATACGATGACCTTGATCCTTCCCGATACGTATGACGATTGCAAGTCGACAATCGCTTGTCTGGCTTTCCTCAAGGTTCCGTCGGCCAACGACACGCTAATCTCTTCCGGCATTATGTCATCGGAATTTACTAGCCGTTCCGCTACGAAAACGTCATCTGCCCCAGTATCGCGTAACGCTGTGACTATTTCCCCATTCACTTCTACCCTTTCTTTTTCATTGATGCTCGCCCGGTCGGCCTCGACCCCTGTTGAGGTTACGTGTACTTGACCCGACTGCACTCGAGCGAAACTAGCCCTTTTCAGTTTTGGACAGTCACGTTTGACGTGTCCCTTCTGGCCACAATGAAAACAAGTCTTTTCTGCCGGTCTTTCGTTTTGTTCACGTCTGTTTGCACCCCTGCTTCTTTCCTCTGATCGTTCGTTTGATTCATTTCTTTCTTCTTGCCTATGTGACCTGAACCTTGACCTTTTCGTCTCCCATTTCGCGACGGAATGTTTCTCGGCTAATTCTGCCACCTCGTTCGCCGTTTTCGGAGCATGGTCTCGGACAAAGAGTTCTAAGTCGGGGTTTAGATTTTCCACTAATTGCTCTTTCAAGAACAAGTCTATCACTGCATTTGGATCTTCTGGATTGACCTTGGCCATACAAAACCACCTACTCAACAAGTGTCTGAGTTTCTTGAGATACTCTGTAAATGATTCTGGGCCCTCTTTCTTTACTGTCCTGAACTGCTTCCTGTAATATTCCTCATTTCGTCGGAACCTATCCAGTAAAGCCTGTTTCAGTGTTTGATAGTCTTGGGTTTCCTCAGGTGTCATTCGAACGTACACGTCTCTAGCTGGACCTAACAGTAATGGTGCCAATTTCTTGCTCCATGTTTCATTTCTCCACTCATTCAGAGTAGCTACTCGTTCGAAGTGTGTAAGGTAGGTATCTATGTTTTCTTTGCCTTCAAAAGGTGCCATTCTAATGTTAGAAGAACTATTTTCTTTCAGTATTCTAACTTCTTCTCTTCTCAAATCTCTCTCTTCTCTAGCCCTAGTTTCCCTGGCTTCTTCTTTTTCTCTGTTCCTTTCTTCTTTAGCCTCCCTATCCTTGGCTTCTTGTTCTTCCTTCCGAGTCCGTTCTTCCTTTCGCTCTTTTGCTTCTTTCTCTTCATCAGCCTGCACGCCTTGTGCTACGAACATTGCAGCTGCAGATCCCGTTAATCCATAGTCTAATGCTAATCTTTGCCACTTAGCAGTTATTGGATCTGGATTTCCTGGAACAACTTTTGAATCCTTCTTACTCACACCCCTTCCAGCTCCTCTAGTTGGTGTTGGTGCTGTTAAAGCCCTCGACGTTATTCCTGACGGTGTTACGGTCACCCTACTACCTCCTATGCTAGTGACTGACCCTCCTCCTACTGCGCCTGTACTCGGACTGAGCACACTTGTCACAACTGGTGATGACGCTGTCACGCTTGTAGGACCAGTGGTTGTCTTCCCCATACCTGATCGCAAATTGTGCGGTTGAGCCATCTTAGCCCTTCTATCTCTCGCACTTTCAATTTACTCAAGTATTCTCCTTCGTGCTTGGACTTGTTCCTCCCTCCTATCCCCTGGAGCTGTTTTGTACGTTTAGAGCTGTCGATGCGAATGGTTGGCTATCGCGACTAGCCGTGAACCGAGATTCGACCACTGCACCCTGTCCCCTGCGATCCCACAATGAGACCCCCCACAAAGGATTGACACACCCCTCCCGCACTACAAACCCCTTCACAGACACGCCCCCGCTACAAACATAATAACAACATAAAAAATCTATACCTAACACATACACAAAAAAAAAACACTACGTTCTATGTCCCTAAACTACTACCCTCTTTCCCCTGAACGCTCACGCCACACGCTGATGTTTCCCTGTGTGTACCCGGTGTTTTTGTTTATCCCCCGGATTCTTTTACGTACCCCTGTGTACCCCGCAGGTCCACCACTTTTGTCAGGCCTACTTCCTCCCTCTGGTGTTTAAAGTAGGTGACTTGTCCTTCATGCAAGGAGTGATAGGGTAGATGGGGTGGGTGATGCGCGTGCGAGCGTCCTTTCTCCCACTAAACTAAACTAAGAACACAACTAGCGGAATAAAGTGTAAAAATACAATATAACATTTATTTAATAAAACATGTAATCAAAAACTCAATTAAGAAACAAAAGAATGAAACCAAAGAAAAAAGGAAAAACAAAATTAAAGCATAAAATAGTTCAAAACCATACACAATCAACACATTGGCGTAATCATGAATCAAAATAAAATCACTCTCTCACCTGGTCGTTTCTAATTTAAACACACACACACACAAAATATTATATACACCATGATAATTTAATAACAATACAAACTCCCCCCTGATGCCCCAGTTCAGTTACATATATACGTATCCACACTAGGTGCACGGCCGTTGATGATAAGGTCCAGCTGTGCACTTCTCTTTCGTTTCCCTAATTAAAGTTCACACACACACAGTTCAAAGTTCACACACACACAGTTCAACAATCCAATACGGATGTAGGCGTTGTCCCTGTAGAATTTTCGCACAAATCTTAACTAAAGTCACTGGATGATAAGCCTTTATTTGTCCCTGTGTCCAAAACTGCGAATTTCTTTCTAAAACTAATGTGGTGCCATTCTTTCTTCTATAACTACCGATGAACGTCTCTGCTCTTTCTATATACTGATGATCCACTTTCCAGACGGCCCCTCAATTCCGTTGATTTCTCCCCTCTCTTCCTTCTCTGCTTCTCTCCGCCGACCCCAGATGACTTCTCTGGCAGGCACTGCACCCTCACCTCGTAACCCCCACTTCCACGGATGACCCGAGGGATGACCACTACAGTCAAATATTATCCACACTGCGCATCCAGTGCCACCAATCATGGATGTCAAATATTATCCACACTGCGCATCCAGTGCCACCAATCATGGATGTCAAATATTATCCACACTGCGCATCCAGTGCCACCAATCATGGATGACAAATATTATTCACACTGCACATCCAGTGCCACCAATCATGGATGTCAAATATTATCCACACTGCGCATCCAGTGCCACCAATCATGGATGACAAATATTATTCACACTGCACATCCAGTGCCACCAATCATGGATGTCAAATATTATCCACACTGCGCATCCAGTGCCACCAATCATGGATGACAAATATTATTCACACTGCACATCCAGTGCCACCAATCATGGATGACAAATATTATCCACACTGCACATCCAGTGCCACCAATCATGGATGACAAATATTATTCACACTGCACATCCAGTGCCACCAATCATGGATGACAAATATTATCCACACTGCACATCCAGTGCCACCAATCATGGATGACAAATATCCTAACTCTACGTCCAGTTCCAACAATCATGGATGACAAATATTATCATAACTCTACGTCCACTTCCAACAATCATGGATGACAAATATTATCCAAACTTTACGTCCAGTTCAAATAATAATGGATGATAAATATTATTAGAACTCCACGTCCAGTTCCAACAATCATGGATGACAAATATTATCATAACTCCACGTCCACTTCCAATAATCATGGATGACGAATATTATCCACACTCCACGTCCACTTCCAATAATCATGGATGACAAATATTATCCAAACTTTGCGTCCAGTTCCAATAATCATGGATGATAAATATGATTAAAACTCCACGTCCAGTTCCAATAATCATGGATGACATACACGCCACGTCCACTTCCAATAATCATGGATGACATATATTATCCACACTCTACGTCCAGTTCCAGCAATCATGCAGCGGAAGCAGAATTGATGAGGGATCCACCCAGAATTTTGCAGTTAGCGGAGAAGGAGTGGCAGCAGAATTCATAGGAGGGTCCGAACAGAGAGACAACATGGAGAGGGCAACAACGGAACATGTCTGTCCAGCTTCCTGCTAATCCCAGCTAATAAGAGGAATCAATCAGTCACAAGGACATGCGGGTTGGGATGATAGACCAAGGAGAGAGAGGAGAGACAGCAGGAAGGGATGGGAAGGGAGATGTAATGGAGAACGGGATGAAGAGCGTAAGGAGTTGCGGCGTGGAGATAAGAGAGCAGCGGCATAGTGGGCGGAGATGAATAAGAAATGGGAACCTAAGGCAGAAAGCACAGGGGGCATTACACGTTGACTGTGGATCCTCAATAGCAAAGCGTAGATGGCGTACCTGTGTATCATAGATAGGCATTACAAGCTGAAAGTGGATCCTCCATAGACCAATGAGTTAATATTGGAGATGTCAATGGGTTACCATTGGAGATGTCAATGGGTTAACATTGGAGATGTCAATGGGTTAACATTGGAGATGTCAATGTGTTAACATTCAATGGGTTAACATTGGAGATGTCAATGGGTAAACATTGGAGAGGTCGATGGGTTAACATTGGAGACGTCAATGGGTTAACATTGGAGACGTCAATGGGTTAACATCGGAGACGTCAATGGGTTAACATCGGAGACACCAATGTGTTAACATTGGAGATGTCAATGTGTTAACATTCAATGGGTTAACATTGGAGACGTCGATGGGTTAACATTGGAGACGTCTATGGGTTAACATTGCAGACGTCGATGAGTTAACATCGGAGACGTCAGTGGGTTAACATTGAAGACGTCAATGTGTTAACTTTGGCGACGTCAATGGGTTAACATTGGAGTTGTCGATGGGTTAACATTGGAGATGTCGATGGGTTAACATCGGAGACGCCGATGGGTTAATATTGGAGACGTCGATGGGTTAACATTGGAGAAGTCAAATGTGTTAACGTTTTGGTGACTACAAGCGGAAAGCTGTTGCACCTTAAACAGGCCATTGTCCACTAAACTGCCCATCCTGGCGCTAGCTGAGTGTCAGTGATCGATCAACCATAGGCTGGGTGTAGGCCTTTGCCCTCAGCAGCCTGTGACACTCACACTAAGGTCAGGGTCGCTACCTGTTACACTCAGTTTGATGTTGGTGTTTCCTATCAGTATCTGATTCAGCCCCGATGCTTGAATTCCTGATAGTTGTGTAACTCAGATTCGTTTATTCACGCAACCCGCTCAAATCTGCATACAAGTCACAAAGTCGACGTATGAAGTTTTCCACTTTTATTCAGCACACACCAACAACTGCATACAATTCTCAATTCAACTCAACAACTTTCACAGCAACTTTCCAAATCACTATCAACAACTTTACTCTCTCTCAACAGCAACTCTGCACACGATTAAATAACCTCTCTCTTTTCCGGAAAGATTTCGTACATGGTAGAAAATGACGTACTGCCACCAATCGAATAAAAGATCGTCATCACTGACTTACGTCAATACATATTTTTATATCTTCCAGAACGACCTCTTGCTTCGACATGTATCGGGAAGTTTCTATCAAGAGTAAACACGCATATCCAGAAGATTCTCAAATAATATCGACTAACGCAAATTATCAACGTTATACAAAGCCTCTCCTAACAACAGTGCCAACTCAAATCAAAGGTAAATAAACTCCATTATTGAATACTTTGCAAAACGAAACGATTAGATCTATCGTACACGTTTTAGACGTACTCCCATTCGCGTTTCAACGTAACATAACCCCCCACTCAAGAAGAAATTTACCTAATTTCTTTCAACAACGTTGAAACGTAATGCACAAACAAAATTCAGAATTAAAACTTATTTCGGACTGTCTGAACACTGTCAATGTTCTCAGCTCATTCACACAGAGTCAATGGTTTTCATCTTCAAATCTGTCTGGATATTGTCAATGTTCACAGTTCATTCACACAGAGTCAATGTTTCTCATCTGCAAGTCTTTCTGGATACTGTCAATGTTCACAGATCATTTACCCAGTCAACGTTTTTCATTTTCAAGTCTGTCATTATCAATATTCTGAGTTCGTCCACACAGTCAATGTTCTTTCGTTCGCAAGGAATCGACGCCCTCGTCAGTTGCGGTCGTCATCGGCCCAGGGTCAAAGACGATGATCACGTGGGCTTCCCTGGAATCATTGCGTCCTCCGTTGTCTTTTTCTTCCGTCGGATGTCCGACGCAGTCGACGTTGTCAGCTCCCAGAATGCATTTGCTGGGTCTCACGGTCAGGTTGGCTTCTGCGGGACGGTGGAACGGCTCCCTCAAGGTCTGCAGATGCTCCTTCCAGGTCTGGGTGTGGACTTCATGTTCGACTAAAGTCGTAGAGCCTGGGACATCGCTGAAGTTGTGGGGAAACTCGCCCATAAGGTCCTTGAGCTCCATCTTTTGACCTTCCGTCAAGCCTGGTCCTAGCTTAACATCATTGATGCCTTCTTTGCTGTGGAAGTCTCCAAGTTCCAACAGTTCTTCGCTGTCAAAGCTGTTGTCGATCTCAGCTGCTGTTGCTGCGCGTACAGTCTCTGACGGCCTTTCCACGTACAGCTTAAGGAGGTTGGCGTGGTATATCTTGGAATGCTGGCCGACCTTCACCTTATAGTCGTTGATCCCCACCACGGTCTCCACTTCGTACGGGCCTTTCCACTGCATCGGCAACTTATTGTGATCAGTAGGTAGCAGCACCAGCACTTTGTTGCCAGGTTTAAACTTCCTGTTCACAGCCCTACGATCGTAGTAGTGCTTTCCACAGTCTTGGGACTTCTTCAGGTTTTCTCTGGCTATCTCGAGAGTCTGCTCCAGCTTCTCTCGTAGCTCAAACACGTACTGGTAGCTGTTCTTCACCTCTGGGGTGTCTACTTCTTTCGTCCACAGTTCTTTCAGGATGTGCATCGGCCCTCGGATGGTTCTTCCGTACAACAGCTCGAACGGAGAAAAGCCGGTGGACTCCTGCGGTACTTCTCTGTAGGCGAAAAGTAGGGCGTTGATGTAGCGATGCCATTGTCTGGGCTGCTCGCTGCACAGTTTCTTCAAGGTGGACTTCAGCGTAGCATTGAACTTCTCGACGAGCCCGTTGCACATTGGATGGTAGGGTGTCGTAGTCAAATGCCGGATGCTCAGCAGTCGGTTGACCTCCTTCATGCAGTCAGAGACGAACTGCGTCCCGAGGTCTGTCAGAATTTCTTCGGGCACTCCAAGTCTACTGAACATGTCCACCAGTGCCTCTGCCACAGTTTCAGTGTCAATCTTCTTCAGTGGCACTGCTTCTGGGTACCGAGTCGCATAGTCCACTAAAGTCAGTACCCACCGATGACCTTCTTCACTCGGAGGTCTTATTTCGCCGATTAAGTCTAAGGCCACCCTCTTGAAAGGTCGGTCGATCAGAGGCATCCTCTGCATAGGCACTTTCGGGACCCTTCCTCGAGGTATGGTCTTCTGGCAAATGTCACATGATCGGCAGAAACGGCTGACGTCCGCATGAAGCCCTGGCCAGTAGAACACCGCCTGGATTCTATCCGACGTCTTCTTGATACCCAGGTGACCTCCCATGATTGAGTCATGCGCTACTTCCATCACCTGGCGCCTTAAGGGTAATGGTACCAGTACTTGACGTAGTGGTTTACCTCCGTTGACCCTCGGGTGCTGGAAGATTCGGTACAGGATCTTGGCCTTCACCTCAAAATAGACCGTGCCATTGCCCTTGGTCACGTGGTCTTGGCGGTTCCTGTACTTGTTTAAAGTGCTATCAGCTTCCTGGAGCTGGATCAGCTTATCTCTGTCCGCGATGGCAGCTTTGGAGTTGTCGGCGACCTTCAGTGGCGTAGACATCTTGTCTCTCTTGGCCTGGGCCCTGGTAGTAACAGCACCGACGATCTCTGGTCGGCAGGGCTGAGCCGGAGTAACCACATTGTCCCGTAGCAGCT
>CM072516.1:1725265-1762765 GCA_036898135.1 Oncomelania hupensis
CGAAACAATCCTAGTGGTAACACTGAAGGCAATCTACCAGCCGGTCAATTTACAATAAAGACATCCCACGCAGGGGACGCTGAGGCTATACTCTAATTTATCGAACCTCCGTTTACAAAAACAAAATAGAATACAAACATCATTACACAATACCAAAAAAAACCACATACATATATAAAATGCCTACATTGCCAAATAATAACATTATAGGAAGGCCCCAGTGACCATTTGGCAGAAAGCATCCAATATTCCCAAGCTGATCCAACAGACCTCACACACAAATGAGTTTTGTCCCGGAAGAGTTTTCAAGAAAAAAGGTAGGTGATTGGTCTAGCGAAGAATAAGATAGTATAGTAGATTGATAGAACAGAATAGGAATGAGAAAGAACAAATGAGAAATACAGTGACAGTGGGAATTTAAAGCACTACATTTCCAGAAAGTGGGGATACTATTTATACTGAAACCCCCGGCACCTCCACGCTGGTGTGGAGGTGGGGAGGGGAGTGGGGGACGAACGCATCATTGGCCTGCAAACATTGTTAACCCCTTCATAGACCATCCAAGCAGATGTCTACTCTAAGGGCAAGGTTTTATTCAATTGGCCTAATCACATCCTTTTCAATGTATCAGTGTTATACTTTTACATGTGAACATTCAATAACTGTCTGTACCTCTCTTTATATTATTGTTCCCATTTGCAATTTAGAATGAATGTTTAGAACAAACTTACATTGAATTGTGCCCAGTGTATATGATGTTTATGGTGATGATAATGCTGTTGCTGCTGCTGCTTCTGATGATAATGATGATGATGACGACGACGACCTTATTAATTCTATAGCGCATGATAAAGGCGGTGGATACACGGCGGTTTTGGGAAGAGCATGAATAAACATAAATCAGACATAAACTATTAGCACGTCGGTTAAACTAAAAGCATGTATCATTAGCGACAAATCAATGAAGAAACTGATCATGCATTTTCTATAGTCATGGTTAGAGAGAGAGTGAGACTGATTGAAAAGGACGGGAGGCCTACATTGCTTGCATGTAAGCGGCAATCGATTAATAACAATTAGGAATACTTTCTGTTTCACAGCTACAGGCTATGTGTTCTGTGGTTTCAGGAAAGTGGGAATCTGTGAGTGCACACCAAAAGTTTCTGGTTCCTTGCTTGACGCAACTTCCAATTAAAAAATAAAGTAATCCTAAACAATTGAGCAACCAAGAGAGTTGATGTAGGTTAGTAACGCGAGTAACAATGGCGGATGGACAGCAAAAACAAACCGATTGTGTGAAGGCGACAAACAGACAAGCAGTGGCATCGACCTTAGCCACTTGGCCCCAACGCCACTTGTGTCTATGGAGAGAATTATCACTTTCCTACTATCACCAGTGGACAAGTGCAGTTTCTTCCTGGCCATTGAGGGTTCACAGTGCGACTTGTTCGTCCACAAATCCAGCAAAACGCTACTACAATGACGGTGAATGTGAACGATTCGTGAATCTGCATCAGGAGAGTGCCCATGTTTGTGTGGGCAGCGCTGACACAGGCCAAGTCTTCGTTTGTCGTAGAGCTGATAGTGGCTGTTACCCACATTGTGTTTGTCGTAGAGCTGACAGTGGCTGTTACCCACATTGTGTTTGTCGTAGAGCTGATAGTGGCTGTTACCCACATTGTGTTTGTCGTAGAGCTGATAGTGGCTGTTACCCACATTGTGTTTGTCGTAAAGCTGACAGTGGCTGTTACCCACATTGTGTTTGTCGTAAAGCTGACAGTGGCTGTTACCCACATTGTGTTTGTCGTAAAGCTGACAGTGGCTGTTACCCACATTGTGTTTGTCGTAAAGCTGACAGTGGCTGTTACCCACATTGTGTTTGTCGTAAAGCTGACAGTGGCTGTTACCCACATTGTGTTTGTCGTAGAGCTGACAGTGGCTGTTACCCACATTGTGTTTGTCGTAAAGCTGACAGTGGCTGTTACCCACATTGTGTTTGTCGTAGAGCTGATAGTGGCTGTTACCCACATTGTGTTTGTCGTAGAGCTGATAGTGGCTGTTACCCACATTGTGTTTGTCGTAGAGCTGATAGTGGCTGTTACCCACATTGTGTTTGTCGTAAAGCTGATAGTGGCTGTTACCCACATTGTGTTTGTCGTAAAGCTGACAGTGGCTGTTACCCACATTGTGTTTGTCGTAAAGCTGATAGTGGCTGTTACCCACATTGTGTTTGTCGTAGAGCTGACAGTGGCTGTTACCATTGTGTGTCCATCCCCCAACATTCCGGGACATGCTGACTCAGGCTTTTTCCTCATCCTAACTTCCAGAAGACCTTCCGTCCGAGACTGCGAGTGGGAGTCCAGGATAGGCCCGTTCTCACCCCATAGGATTGTGTCTACTATTTGAATCTGCACCGGTGAACGATTTCTTGAAACAGATGTATGAATTCGAGCAGAAAAGTCGCTGTGTACATGTACACTAAAGTACACACCTGTTGACTGTTTGATTATTGAGTGAAAGCGAGACTTTCAATTTTAAATAACGATTTTACTTGTAAAGGGTGTGAGTTTTCACTACGAAATTCCAAACGAACCATATTTAACGACTCGTAAGTTATTGGTGAATTCAATTACTGTTGTTTTGTGGAGTGCAGTTTAAAAAATAAAGAAAAAAAAAACAGGAAACAAAACAATTAAAAAAACAACAACAAAGCACACACAAAAAAATTATGCACAACACTAAAACCAAAGCTTTTAATGGGCGTTTAGATAGTAATAATAATAATAATTGGAACTTTTATTAAACCAACAAACGATGAAACAGCAAATATAAATTAGGGGGGCCGTCTAGCCAGACAAGGGGGGAAAGATGGGGGGATAGGGATACCCGTACCCAATATATACATAATTACAGCAAGAACGGCACTATATTACAAGACAAAATAGCATCTAACTGCAAACAATAACATATACACTGAACGAAAAAACAACAATGTTCAAACATTGGTGACACCCCATTTAAAAAAAAAAAACATAACAGAAAGAATGATTAGTGCCTTTGACGAGACTGACGCGCTACTTTAAGCTGCTATAGATTTGTACTCTAAGCTGCTATAGATTTCTACTTTAAGCTGCTATAGATTTCTACTTTAAGCTGCTATAGATTTGTACTTTAAGCTGCTATAGATTTTTACTTTAAGCTGCTATAGATTTGTACTTTAAGCTGCTATAGATTTGTACTTTAAGCTGCTATAGATTTGTACGTTAAGTTGCTATAGATTTGTACTTTAAGCTGCTATAGATTTCTACGTTAAGTTGCTATAGATTTGTACTTTAAGCTGCTATAGATTTCTACGTTAAGTTGCTATAGATTTCTACTTTAAGCTGCTATAGATTTGTACTTTAAGTTGCTATAGATTTCTACGTTAAGTTGCTATAGATTTCTACTTTAAGCTGCTATAGATTTGTACTTTAAGCTGCTATAGATTTCTACTTTAAGCTGCTATAGATTTCTCTCTTGTGTTGAAAGCCAAACTGTCTGGAAATCATTCACAGTTGATGCTGGAGTAACCATCCCACGATAATGACGACACAGCGGCAACTGGCGAATAATAATAGCGGCCCTTTTCTTTTTCTTTTTTTAAAGTTGAAGGGTTAAAAAAAAGTACAGTCGATATATTGGTGTACTGCAGCAACATTATAACAAAGCACGATTGACAGAAGAGCGAGTGGAAGCCGAACCCATTGAAATTTATGACTGCAATACAATTGACATGATTATAACTTTTTATCTTTGAAAACAACACAACACATTATGAATCAACATCAGTATTGGAATACAATCTAAACACAATACATCACGCAACGGAAGGTCGTTACGTAAAAACAATATACCACACAATATAAGTTCATTATTGAATACCAATACAATTCATAATATAAGACCATTTCATTACCGAAACCGAATACATGTAACACATTTTTATTATGAGAAAAATTTAATGGTGAATAACTTGAAATAGGCTTGCACAGCAAAAAATCTACACACAAAAATCATTCTCACTGTCTCTTGTGTGTGTGTCTCTCTCTCACTGTCTCTTGTGTGTGTGTCTCTCTCTCACTCTCTCTTGTGTGTGTGTGTGTCTCTCTCTCTCTCTCTCTCTCTCTCTCTCACTTTCTCTTGTGTGTGTGTCTCTCTCACTG
Organism: Oncomelania hupensis; assembly: GCA_036898135.1. NCBI lineage: Eukaryota > Metazoa > Mollusca > Gastropoda > Littorinimorpha > Pomatiopsidae > Oncomelania > Oncomelania hupensis. The sequence goes on from CM072516.1 coordinate 1,729,468, forward strand.
TCTCTCGTGTGTGTGTCTCTCACTGTCTGTTGTGTGTGTCTCTATCTCACTGTCTCTTGTGTGTGTGTCTCTCTCTCACTCTCATACATTCTTTCTCGCCCTAACCACTCCATTCTTTCTACTATAGCGCATATTTCAGCTCACAATATTGCTAAAGGCGCAACAGTCAGCATCACGTTAGGTCGCACTCGACGCAAGCCTTGGTATTTGTAACACCATCTATCACCATTGGTAGTTACATTCAAAACGATCATTTCCCCTTCTATATAAAGGTCACTAGGTTTATCTACATCACGAGAGAGAGAAAGAGAGAGAGAGAGAGAGAGAGAGAGAGAGAGAGAGAGAGAGAGAGAGAAAGAAAGAAAGAGAGAGAGAGAGAGAGAGAGAGAGAGAGAGAGAGAGAGAGTAGTAAATAGTAGTAGTTTGAAAAGTGAATACGAATAAAGAGCTAAGACAGAAAACGTGGCAGAGAATTTCAAACTAGAGGCGCACCGCTGTCCACGTACCTTGAACTCGATGGCGAGCTGCTGGTCGTGCTTGCGCTGCTTGTAAACCTGCAGAAATCGCTGGGCGGGGATGGGGTCTCGCCGGACGGCAGCTACAGCCTTTTCCTCCTTGGCTGCAGAATCCACAGACAGACCACACATCACTTTGAGCTGAGACAGCCGAGCGCCCAGCGAGTCGAGCAGGTTCTTGCCCATGCCCCTGGGCCAACACTCCTCCAGCTTCCACTCATATAAACTGACACTACCCTGCTGTTATTTCATTGGCTGTATTCTCTTGCCCTCGCTTGCCCTACCCAAAGTCTCGGTGTGCTTTTGTAAGTTTGTGTCTATGTCTCTCCACTACTAGTTTCATTATTCCAAGTAAAATTTTCATTATTCCATTAAACTCCTTAGTGTGTCTCTCTCTCACTCTCATACATTCTTTCTCGCCCTAACACTCCATTCTTTCTACTCGCATATTTCACAGTTGCTAAAGTCGCATCACTACGCAACACTGGTATATTGTAACACCATCACCATTTTTACATTCAAAACGATCATTTCCCTTCTATCTTAACGGTACTAGAGAGAGAGTGAGAGCACGAGAGAGAGAGAGAGAGAGAGAGAGAGAGAGAGAGAGAGAGAGAAGAGAGAGAGAGAGAGAGAGAGAGAGAGAGAGAGAGAGAGAGAGTAGAGTGAGAGAGAGTGGAGAGAGAGGAGAGTGCAGAGAATTTGGTGGTACACGTACCTTGGACATGGCGAGTGGTGGCGATGCTTGTGCTATAGAGAAATCGCTCACGGGTCTGCGATGGTTCCTTGGCTGGAAAAATCCACAGACACACATCACTTTGAAGCTGAGGTGGGAGTCGAGAGCATTGTGCCTTGCGATCTTGTCGCGCACTATTTCAGTTTATTCTTGCTGTTCTTATTGCTTTTGTAAGTGTGTCTATGAGCTGCTCATACTCTACTTGTGTTTTCATTATTCCATATAAAAGTTGTTATTCAATTTATTAAAACCTTAGTGTTATCTAACAGACTACTGTTATATCTAATTTCATGTTTCACATGCGTAGCCATTCATGATGACTGTTTAGAAGGATCGCATATTCCAAACCTTGTCTAACGTTTTTATGATCTCAACACCAGGTTTTTACAGGTTCACAGTCTAGCATCCCCCACACTTTGTAGGATGAGGATTTCAATAAAATCAAAAATAACAAACACTTCGTACACATGTGTAATTTATTTTAGTATCGTAACAGGTCACAATACTGTGCAAAATTTGATGTCAATAATACTTGTCTCTTTAGTCTCTTCATGAACATTTAGGCATGCATCACTGTTCACTGAGAATGTTAAAGATAGATATTAGCAATCCACCTCATTCTGTGGTTTTTGATTTAAGCTGTTTATCTGGCGATATAACTTTGTAACGTCGTTTCGCGGTAAAAACTGGAAACCAACATTTTGCACGGCAATAATGTTATAACTGTATCCAACTGAGAACCATTTATATTTTTATCAACATAGCTTTATTGTTAACACAGCCTGATTGATATTTAGCTGATTTAGACAAAACGGAACCCAAACTCAGATTATTCATGCGAAACGTGTAGTTAGTGCTAACAAAAATTTGTATTCAGAAAAAAAAATTGGACTTATGCTGTTGTTAATAACACTGTGTAATACGTAAACCACTACCTTGCTATGCTAACGATACTGAACACAAATAGCGTATCCAAAGTGAACAGGAACAGATGAAGGGAAAGATAAAAATTCTCAATAAACAATCCACGATACTTAAAAAAAATTTTAAAAAAATTTCAGAGTGACGATAGTGAACTAAAAATTCACTGGTCACAAAAAGTCTTATCCACGAATTGCGCACATTGTTATTAGAGCCACAGAAGTAGGCCTACCCCTACAGCACAGCGTATAGCACAAACAAAGCCACTGTTATTTCTACACATTGCAACACTCACACACACACACATTTTCCACGTGTCCCGATGGTAAAGAGCACATGTTTTCCAGAGTTGCAGGAAACATAATTGGACACAATTGGAAACAGTAGAAGAAGCGGAAGTTAGCCTCGATGTCAGCAGAAGCACAGCCTCGATGTCAGCAGCAACTGGAGACAGCACATCAAGTTGGCCCCATCATGGCCGCCTCTGCGTCAATTTCACTTCCGGAACCAGGAAAGCATAGCGAGAAGTTCACATCCGGGGAGTTGTAGAGAATACGATGTATTTTTCCTTCTACTTTTTCTTGGGCCAAAATCCCCGCTCAGCAAACTGACATCTCGCCCGCTCTTAGCTAGACCTGCGTCGTACAGCAGTTTTCAAAAACAAAGAGGACTATGTTTGTTCTCTCAGTGTTATTTTTGGTCCTCTCAGCGACGTGACTGTCTTAGCAAGGCGTTTTTGTCTCGTTCTTTCCGGTGCAGGATAGCGTCGTTCCCATTTGATGTTATCGCCACTTCCGATATCCATGTAACTTCGATTTAGCTTCACTATGCACGAAGGCCTAACAGGTATACAAGTGCCATCGTTCGCACAGAATTTTACAATGTGTTATCAGTTAGTGCACAGGTCTCACTGTTCGCGTAAGTTAAAAGCTGTTAGTATTCCGTGTCAATATTATCAAGGCAGGACGGTACACCAGTGCTATCACTTCTGTTAAACATAAACATAAAACACAAAGCGTACACAGTTGATCATGAAGCGAAATAGTAAGGAAAGCTATAACCGTTTTATTGTTAATAATCAATTCTCTTTAGCCATCTGACTTGTCCATTTTCTTCCACAGATAGAAAGAATATTAAGATAGAAAGTATATTAAGATGGGAAGTATTATTAAGATAGAGAGTATATTTAGATAGAAAGTATATTAAGATAGAAAGTACATTAAGATAGAAAGTATATTAAGATAGAAAGTATATAAAGATAAACAATATATTTAGATAGATCTAGAAACTATATTAAGGCACCTTAATCTTTGAGTCCAAAGTATCTGAACCATAGCCTTAACTGTCTTCACTATTGACACTCAGGAAGATAACAGTGAGGCTGACATTATCAAGATATTAGCTGTGTTACTTGTTTTATTTTGCCAGAAATCTCTCGCAAAACATTTTTAGGTATGCTCGCTTGCTTGACTGTCAAGAATTCGGAACCTAATCGTCGTTTTGGATGCATGTTCTGTTTTATTTAAATCTATTAGCAGCAAGGAAGACAAGACACTAACGCTCCGAAGACAGCACAGTAATCATTATCTGTGTTGACAGCATCTATTGGGTAAAACCAATCTAGCAACCGCCTCGAGTCTATGATGCCAGGCTCTTTGCTTGCCAAGCGCGCTCACTCGTCCTTAACAATTAACAGATTTTACATTTGGCAACCAGAAAGCGATATAGCTACAATGATGCTAAGAAGAGGGCTGCTAAATCATTATCTACAATGATGCTAAGAAGAGGGCTGCTAAATCATTATCTACAATGATGCTAAGAAGAGGGCTGCTAAATCATTATCTACAATGATGCTAAGAAGAGGGCTGCTAAATCATTATCTAAAGGTAGGTCCTCTCTCCCGCCAATCAGTAAAAAATTCAAATAATAATGGCATCTATTTGGCATTTTCCCCTGAAAAACACATCAGTTTAAATAACTAATTTACCTCGTCACCTTCTTTGACTGTCAGGAAATCCCAATCAGTATTCACAATCAAATCCTACGTCATAAACAGTAACACTGAGGTAATAATGTGCATTTCATAACAAAAGAAACTATCTTTGCCGAAACCCAAAAGCCTGTTTAATTAAGTAATAGCTCGTTTTACCGCCCAGATGCAGAAACCACAATTAACAATCTTTCCAGAGAACAGTTACGAAGAATGAACGACCACCCTAGAAAGTTTGATTGGAGCTATAAATATATGTCTTCTAGCCATACGAGCCAACGCCAGCATCCGTCCCGCCTAGTTTGATTAGAAGGTATCTATTTTCCTTACGCCAGCAGTAATGTCTGTCTCTCACTGCACTACAGCAAAAGCATCAGTATTGACCTGCTTGCTGTATCCACAGATAACAACAGTTCGCTGAATAATGAAAGCTATTCTCAGTTCCGAGTGAAGGGAATCTTATTTCTTAAAACAAGAAGCTAGCTGTAACTGCAGCCTATCAAATCAACACCAACAGATCACGCTCTTTCTCTCTCTCTCTCTCTCTCTCTCTCTCTCTCTCTCTCTCTCTCTCTCTCTCTCTCTCTCTCTCTACCTCTCTCTCAAATATCAGTAGTGCATTTGTACTAAGCGTACTAGTGTAGACTGATTCAGAGGCGCTGTTGACATTCTACTGCGTTCATTTATCTCATGAAGAAAAAAAAACCCAAAACATTAACACGTTCGTACGCCATTCAAAGGTATGTTCAGCCACCCACACATTTGCACGTCTCTACAGGGTCCATTGTATCAAGGTTGTTTCGTTGAGCTGGAAAAGCGTAATATCATAAACGATGATTTAAAGGCAAAAGAAAATACGAGAGGAAACAGACAGATGAAGAAATGAGATGACATCAGACAGGCTGAAATAGGTCAGAGAAACAAGCATTGTACGCTGGGATTAAATGCCCACAACCAGCGATTAGAAGTTTAAAGTGAGTCTGCGGACATTTTCTTTCCAAACTCTAATTATCTATATTTATGTATAAGCAAATATACTCTCTTAGCATGAAAGACAGTTTTAGTTCCCGAGTTGTAAAGATCAGAAACAAATGTTTTTGGCTTTGGGCGTCCATCGTCCGTCCGTCCGCATTTGCGCATCCATTTCTGAAAGCAATGGACGGATTTAGTTAGGAAATAGTGAACACTACCAGGAGTCAAAAACGTTATTCATGTTGAGTGACGTCATCATGGTGATGTCATAATTTGTTGTATTTTTTCTAATTCTATTTTCTCTTAAACTACTGGAGGGTTTTAGATAAAATTTGGTATGTACTCAAACGATACCATGTATCTCCAAGATAAAATCAAACTTATGCAAACCGAGTGACGTAATCATCATGATGTAATTTAAAAAAAATTTTTTTTAACTTCGTATGTAGGATGCCTTGAGCCCATTAAATGAAACCATGGATTATATAGAGTGACGTCATCGTGTGGCGACACCAGAGTGACGTCATAGTTTTTTTTTTTTTTGGTTCTAATCCTATTTTCTCCCAAACTACTGATGGAATTTGGTTCAAATTTGGTATGTACGTAAAGGCTACCTATGCCCCCAACGTAAAACCAAAATTATGCAAATCGAGAGACGTAAGTGTGATGACGCCACCTTTTAATTTTTGTAAAAACATTTCATTTAAACTTTGTATGTAATGAGAGTGTACAGATGTGTTTTGTCTTATTCAAAACTTACGTATACCGAGTGACCTCATATGGTGACGTAATATTTTTTATTTTCATTTAGTTAGTTATTTTGCACACGTTTTTTCTGAAACTAATGAACGGATTTTTTTTAAAAATTGGTATTTAGTTAGTGTCGTCGCGCGCGCGTGTGTTTGTATATATATACAGGGTGTTCCAAAAGTCTTGGGCACATTTTGACATTGAATATTTCCGAAACTATTAAGGATATAAAAACGCATCTGGTAAATTCAGAAAGCTTGTAATCTCAATTTTTACATGGAATTTTCAAAGATGTTCAATGTGAGCACCATTGGTCACACGACACACATCAAGCCGATAGTCAAATTTTTGCCAAACGCGTCCCAGCATTTTCTGGTTGAGTGAACGCCATTAATGGGTCTGAAAAGAAATAACAAAATCAACAGCTTTACAAAAAACTTAATGTAATTAGCTTTAAAATGGCACAACTTTTATCTTACTACCATTCATAGTAATTGAGATATGGATACTTCAAATGTGCCCAAGACTTTTGGAACACCCTGTATATCGAGAGAGAGAGAGAGAGAGAGAGAGAGAGAGAGAGAGAGAGAGAGAGAGAGAGAGAGAGAGAGAGAGAGAGAGAGAGAGAGATTGTTAGGAAACTCTGCACCCATTAGAGTCCAGCCCTTGCATAAGTTTTCTTTTCTTTTCGCATTTTCATCCAGGGTGCAGATTAATTTTAAACCCTACCGAAAGACCATTACATGTCTCTCAGGCTTGCCAACTGGTGACAAAAGTCTGCTCATCCCAAATTCCATCAACTAATGGAGATTGAGGGATTAAATAAGACATCAACCCCTTTCGGTAGTGACGGCCGTTCAGCTTGCGCCATGTGTAAATATATCAAGCGCAGTTCCATAACAACATCAAACTTTTTCTCCATTTTTTTTTCATTTCATCAGGAGTGGCCAATGGGGAGAGGCTGAAGGAAGGATACATTACAAGATTATTGCTTTAGGTCCAGCGGACTCTTCCGAGCCAAATCAGGACCGGTGAAGGAAGGATGGATGGATTTGATAGGCGGATGAGCAGACAGACAGGCAGACAGAGAGAGAGACGTACAGGTAGACAAACAGACTGCACTACCCTACAATAAATCAAACTTAATTCAGGAGCGCGCGCGCACTCACACCCACACACACCCACACCCACACACACCCACACCCACACACATTTTTTCTCCGATAACTGACAAGTTAAACAGAAACATAAAAGTGGTAGACGGTCAGTGAGACAGAAACACATGCAGACAAGATAAATATAAGACAAAGATAACGAGTCCACTAAAATACAATCTTTGTCCAGTTAACAGATGTAAAATAAAGAAAAAAAAAGAAAGATGGGTCTACAGACAGACAAAACTTGCTTCAGACAAACAAAGCTCGCATCAGCTAAGCTACGAACGCACGATTTTGTTTCCTCTCTCAAAGACAGACGAACGGACTGACGGGTAGATCTAACGACCACCAATCACTGGAACAGACAGAAACACTAACGACCACCAATCACTGGAACAGACAGAAACACTAACGACCACCAATCACTGGAACAGACAGAAACACTAACGACCACCAATCACTGGAACAGACAGAAACACTAACGACCACCAACCACTGGAACAGACAGAAACACTAACGACCACCAACCACTGGAACAGACAGAAACACTAACGACCACCAACCACTGGAACAGACAGAAACACTAACGACCACCAACCACTGGAACAGACAGAAACACTAACGACCACCAATCACTGGAACAGACAGAAACACTAACGACCACCAATCACTGGAACAGACAGAAACACTAACGACCACCAATCACTGGAACAGACAGAAACACTAACGACCACCAATCACTGGAACAGACAGAAACACTAACGACCACCAATCACTGGAACAGACAGAAACACTAACGACCACCAACCACTGGAACAGACAGAAACACTAACGACCACCAATCACTGGAACAGACAGAAACACTAACGACCACCAATCACTGGAACAGACAGAAACACTAACGACCACCAATCACTGGAACAGACAGAAACACTAACGACCACCAACCACTGGAACAGACAGAAACACCAAACTCTACATAATTATAATTATAGACCCGTTTTAATTTGATCTCTGTTTAGTCAGAAGCTATTAGTCTTAAAATGGTAGAAAGCAAGATGGATGGCACGAGACATACACACAGGTGCCGCGACGTGCAGGCAAACAGGTCGATATATACACACACGCACACATACCTACGCACACACACACAAACACACGCACACCTAAACACGTGCATCTTCTTCTTAGTCTTCTTTCCTCTGTGTGTATGTTTTTAGCAAAAAAAACAGCAATGGAGGAGTAGATCTATTTAGGAGAAGAAGAGGAAGAAGAAGAAGAAGACAATATTCCGCGCTATTTGACACCGACTCGTGCCAGCAGGCTAAAATAAAAAGTCTTGCAGATTAAAACCAGACTAGACACCAACAACAAAGTAGGTTATCTTCTATGGGCATTCTGTCTTGTTGACGCACATCAATAGTTCCTTTCATGTAAATATACCAGACCCAGTGCAATGTTATCGTCTGTTGTTGCCTTCGTCGGCGCTGTTATCACTGTACTTATTTTTAGCTATCGCCATTGTCAGTGCCAGTTGTATAGTTAACAAACTGTGCCACACTTCCGCTTCGGTGCTATTTTTAGAATCAACGATGATGCTGTTAATAGACACATACCCAAAATGAATATATGGATTTATAACAAATCCGTACATTTCAAAGAGGTCATTATTCTGGCTTAATCTTACCCTAACCGATCCGGTATGGGCTGAGCAATTCTTTTCATCATACTGTGTGTCTTGGGCAAGAAAGACCTGGCCGGGCCCAATCCTTTCCAGGCTGTTGGCCACAGCCGAAATCCAGGAGTACTGTGTGGCTTGCCCTTGGCTGTTGAATCTATAGTAACGTGAGGTTCCTCCGTCCTGGCCGGTGATGTCTGTGTAGAAGACTTTCGCCCAGTGATGCCGTGCTGACCGCTGTTTGTCGCCTCTTACGACACGTCAGGAAACGTTGAGTCTATTCTATTCAGTGCCCGAACCCACAAGACATGATTGTTTAACTATAATAAATATAAATATTTCTACATATAATTATTTTAAATCAAAGTGTGTGTGCGAGCGTTGTGGCCAAGTGGGCTAAGGCGGGACTAACTTGCCTTGTCCACAGGCCAGAAACCAATGGCGCCTGACAGGTGTGGGTTCGATCCAGCATCTGGGCGTTATGTTTCTCCGAATATTATTTACTTTCAAACTCGGGCAACGTCTCGGGGGTTTTCTCCGGGTACTCCGGTTTGATCCCCCAGCAAAATTTCAAAATCACAACTAATGCTAGGTAGGTGGGGTTTGGGCGCGCCACAGGCTGCGACTACGCTTTCCCCAGGGGAGGTAAGGTAAATAAATAAATAAATAAAGCTAGCTAGCTAGCTAGACAGACAGACAGACAGAGACAGACAGATAGATAGATAGATATGTCGCACTTTTTATCCACCTTTGACAGCAGAATAATGACCCTTGTGGGTTGTTTTATTCCTTGCTCCTTAATGGCTGCTGTACAGTGCTAGCCATTTCGAGACAATTATACATTTTGTATACATATAACTTTTTAAGTTTATTTCAGAGAGAAAGAGAGACAGACAGATACAGATGGAAGCAGAAACAGAACAGAGACAGTCCGAGACAGAAATAGCAGTATCAGTTTTTAGTGGTGCTATTCGTGTTCTAGCACGAGCCGACAGCATGCAGGAAAATGTCATGAGGAATCAAGCTTGCTCCATCATTATTGCTGGTCCTAGTCAGGCGAGGTCCTGAAGGCTGACTTTAGCACATCTTATTAGCGTCTCTATGCATTGGGATTTACCTCCTAAGTCATAATCATGCCATGCCTCCTTCCCCAATCATTCCCCCCTTCACCCCTCGACTCCTTCCAACCCGTACCCCATAGCCTTCGTATGTATGCCTATACAAGTACAATCCACTTCCCTTGATCCAATATTTTCCTCCTCACTTAATACTTCTTTCGCAAGAGAACTAGCCGAGTTAGGCAACACGCACGACGACCTGCCATAGGCAATTGTAACCAGCCAAAGCAGATGTCCATTTCCGTTGCTTAGCAACTCTTCTTCTCCGCCACACCGCCATTTGACTCTCTCTCTCTCTCTCTCTCTCTCTCTCTCTCTCTGCGCGCGAAACAAATGTCTCTTATTCTGTTAACGCGGCGATGCCCTACAAGTAATAATAATAATAATAATAATAATAATAATAATAATAATAATAATAATAATAATAATAACGGATTTTTATATAGCGGGTACTCCAGCCTATGACCAGACTCACCACGCTTTACATAATCATTACATATAAATACATGCACTCGATAAAACATTGCTTTTGCTACAATACACCAAAAGACAGAACAGTAAGGGTACAACTATTTACAACTATGTACGCAAATTATAAAAAAGACAGAAATAGACTATTTACAACTATGTACACAAATGACAGAAAAGACAGAAATAGAATAGCAATAGCAAAAAACCTATTCACAGCTATTTATATGTCCGGTTAGGCCCAAGAGGAAAAACAGTATAAATATGTACGTACTCCTTGAGGAGAATTCTTTGATATCTGAATATCAGAATGGACTATGTGTGTGTTTGTGTGTGTGTTTGTGTGTGTGTTTGTGGGTGTGTGTTTGTGTGTGTGTGCATTTCTGTGAGTCTGAAAGCTTTTGTTGTATCAATTTTTATTCATCGAATCAGTATAAGTTGTACTGATGTAACATAAACAATTCCCAAATTCGATCATGCGTACATCATAGATATTTTCCACATGAATTAATTAACCTTATAAATCATCACACTGTGTACACATCATAAACATTTTTACCAACCTACATTCCCTTATAACAATCCCTTCACATTAACAGACCAACAAAACAAAACAAAACAAAACACAACATAAAAAAACAACAACAAAAAAACCTTTCAACTTTACTTGTGAAGAACGAAGTACTTTATCATTTTGCGTCTTCCAGAAAGTTGACTTTGGGATTGGGACAGTAGCATTACCACCTAGCCTCCGATTGGGACAGTAGCATTACCACCTAGCCTCCGATTGGGACAGTAGCATTACCACCCAGCCTCCGATTGGGACAGTAGCATTACCACCTAGCCTCCGATTGGGACAGTAGCATTACCACCTAACCTCCGATTGGGACAGTAGCATTACCACCTAGCCTCCGATTGGGACAGTAGCATTACCACCTAGCCTCCGATTGGGACAGTAGCATTACCACCTAACCTCCGATTGGACAGTAGCATTACCACCTAGCCTCCGATTGGGACAGTAGCATTACCACCTAACCTCCGACTGGGACAGTAGCATTACCACCTAGCCTCCGATTGGGACAGTAGCATTACCTCCTAACCTCCGGGTCCCTCACTCCCTACTCCTCCCACCCCCTTTCTCATAAAGAAAATTAAAAGGGAAAAAAAATACAAAAAATCTAAACTGAAACAAATTAATAAATAATAAAATCACCCACCCCTTCCCAAAATAAATAAATAAATAAAAAATATTTAATAAAACCAATAATACCTAAAACAACATAAAATAATATAAAATTTTTAATAATTAACGAATTTATTAGCCTTAATCTCAGTAACCATTAAATCTATGAGCATTAATCTCAATAACCAATTAGAGTGTTCTCCTGTATATAAAACACTTGAGAAAGAAATAGATAGCTTTAAATTCTTTTTAATCTAATGAGTAAAGGCTGACATATGTTAAAATTTTGTTTACATTCAAAAATTAAACGATTTACATTCATAATATTACCACGATTACAAAGTGCTGGAGGATTTATGAAAGGAGCACGCCAAGCATTTAGCCTTAGTCCCTGAAATAAACTGTTAATATGAAAAGATTTGAAATAGATATCACTTTTGTTTTATACTGGCGAGTTATCCAAATAATCATTTTCAATGACCACATGTTGTATTTCTCATTCCACTGACTCCAATCACATCCTTTTATTTGAAAATTAATTTCATTTGTCGTCAAGTTTAAAAATAATTTAATGGATTCTTTTGGAGATGCAGCACTTTTTGCTTTGTGGTCAACAATTACATTTCCTCTTATATTTAGATGACTAGTTATTCAAATGAATGAAATATCCGATTCCCTTGTAATGATTTGATGACATAACATCTTTATTTCTCTTTGCAATTCCTGTTTCTCTTTACTAACCCAAGATGACAAAGCTGACAAAGCTGATTTTGAATCAGAAAAGATTGTTAGTTTTAAAGGGATACTAGTCAAATCTATTATGAAAGACAGATTCATTAATATTGCAATTAGTTCAGCTGTAAAAAATAGTACAACCTGCCTGTAAAATATATTGTCGATATATTTAAAAATCGGGAATATAAAAAGCTGTTCCAGCATTCCCGTGTTATAAAACTGATCCATCGGTATGTACATGCAACGAATTTTGAGAATACAAAATGAATATATTCGTGTGCTATTGTTGTCAATAAGAAAGGATATTCTTTTTTAGAAATATCTCCTTAAGGTAAAATTATCTCCGAAGCTAATTGGGCCAAGGCGGATACGCGCAGCACTGACTAACACAACGTGACGTTGCATCTGTGGCGGAATGGGAGGCGACTGGTTCACGCTTGAGAGAGAGAGATTGTCTACCTTCCATTTGTTGGTTAACCTAGCCTTGGGTGGCTCTTACTGTGCAGAATCCTTTGGAGTGGCCATTGGGTTATGCAGGACATATGTTCTCCCCGCCTGACCATTCATTTTCTGCTTTTGGTGGTGAGCAAGACTACATTGTCGGCAAGCATTTCATGCAAGTCAGTGTCAGTGACTTGTAGAGAGTGTCGTGGCACTAGTAGCCGGCAAACAGGTTTACTTATCAACACGCTTCACCGCCTTGTATGGCAAATATTTCTTTTATGTCTCTCTAATGAAGGATAAATGAAAATAACTGTTGGGGTCGGGCCGTGTTCTCAGGGTGGTGGCCGAGAGACGGAAGCCAAATACTCCACTCGGCTATACATTACTTGGTGCGGATTCTGTTAAATGAAATATAAATTCATTAATTCACATAAAAACACTTTTATCTTTTAATCATTTGCTAATTTCAGTATTTTCTCCTAACTCATCTGTTGTAGAATTTACAATTGATTTTGCCCATGTAAAATATTGAGCAGTGTGTAACCTGTTTTGGTCAAGAAATCGTAATACTCCTGCTTATATATGCTGGGGTTTTCCAATGCAAGAGCTATTTAAACTTTGAATCAATGCTAGTCAATCTATTTAAAGGTGATTTTGAGGCTGTAAAATAAACTTCTTTTCCATAACTTAAGGTAGATCTAATACTAGCAATAGCTATTTAGACCAAACACGAACAGTTGTTTGCCCAAGGTTGTTTAGATAGCTCTTTTATTAAACAAATCTGTTTTCGTGCTCGGTCAATTAAGTGTTTAATATGACAATTCCACAAAAGTTTACAATGAAAAATAATTCCAAGAAATTTGACCGATTTACTTGGATAAACATTTGTATTTTTTTACATGCTTGACAAAAATTTATTACTGCTAAAATCAATCGATTTGTTGGTAACTATCGGGAAAATTGTTTTTTTCTCCCGAAGAAATGAAATGTTATTTTATATAAAATATTTATTATATATTACGTGCGTCCGCGCTGGGGACAGGAATGTAATAGAATTATTAGCCTGCGTCTGTACCTTCCATTGTCTTCCTCTCGTGCGTACGTGTGCGTGTATGTGTGTGTGTTTATGTATGTGTGTGTATTTATGTGTGTGTGTGCTCGTAAGTGTGTGTGTGTGTGTGTGTGTGTGAGTGTGTGTTTGTGCATATGAGTGTATGACTGTATGTGTGTGTGCCCGCGCGCGTGCCTGTTTGCATATCAGCAGCGCAGTAGCTATTTGGAGAAGACGGGCTTTTGTCGGTCAAGTGTAATAACGGTTCTTTCCCTGTGTGGCACTGCTTCTGTATGGACTAAACTAGGTATATCTTCTTCTGTACATCATCACAGTATGATAAGTCTCTGTTTGTATATCACTTTTATTATTCAGCGTTATCTATGTTGACGTCTTTTAGGCACCGTCTTTTAGTCGGTGTCACTGTCTATGTCCACGTCTTTTAGTCAGTGTCACTATCTACGTCCACGTCTTTTAGACACCGTCTCTGATTCAGTGTCATTGTTTATCTAGGTTTATACTTTAAATGACAGTGTAAATCTTTCTTTTTTTTCATCTTCGTCGTCGTTTACCCGTCATTCTCTTCCTTTTCTTTCAGGTTTTCCAAGAAACCATGGGAACCCCGGACCGAGAAAATAAGTCCCAATCGCTCTGAACAATGCACCGACTATCCATTTGGCAATTTTTGTGTATCATTGTCTAGGCATTATAACCTGTTCATTTTTTAGTTTCCTAACTATCATAGTTAATGCATAAAGATGCCTGCCATTGCAATTATTCCACGTGGGAAAAGAGTGCTTGCATTTAAGAAACAATGAAATAGAGATAATTATGAATTTGATCTTTGAATTATCTTGTGTGGTAGGATGTTGGGTTTTTTTCCACTAAGAAAAGTACAAATATCCCTATTCTTTTCTCATCCGCTCCTCATCCTTCTTGTTATAATGGAGAATAACTATGCAATTATATAGACACCGTGCACATATGGGCGGCGACCTAGCCGAAAACGAGACACGAACAAAGATATAGACCACGACACTATACCCACATAATACACTGCGACATATACAACGCATCTGGCGAACGCCGCACAGTGTTGGTCCTATAATGAGGGTACAGATTGCACGCGTGGGCCTACACTGAAGAGAAACTAGGCACTTGTCTGGTGTTGCCTAGCGTTTTGCTCTCTAACCTTTTACTTCCAAGACTGGCCAGTGAAATCGAAAAATCTACTGTCCCTTGATCCTTTGTCGCATTGCGTACCGCTTGAACTTTCTTCATGGAATCGACTTTTATTCAAACAGCGCAGCGTAACAAAAAAAAAACAATGTTGACTATACAAATTCATAGCATATTATTACATTAAAATTGTAAAAGGGATACTAGATTTATATTCACTGCATACAACCTAACCAACGAACACAACGCTCATCAGTTTGCTTTTGAGCAGACTTTTTAGTCTGGAATCGCGCTTTATAAATGGCATTAGTATTAGTGCAGCTGGTTACGTTGACTAAGCAGTGAACAGGGAGACAGGGAAACAGGGAGAAAGAGAGTGAGATTTTAGACTGACATTTTCTGCACAACAAGGATTTAGATTTTAGGCTTTAATCCTAATCTTATCAATATTTCCTTCCCCCATTACTCTCACATTTATGCTAATAATTATTCAGTTCTGTTTTCAACAGACATTCAAGCATTCATCCACAATGTAGAATGTCCACAAATAACGTAACAGGTATCAAACTACCGCTAACATGTAACCACGTTGCAGCAACAACAAAATCATGATAATTCAAGTGCACATCCGAGGCATCATCCTACATTTTAGTTAAAAGCGTCTCAGTTATAACTAAATTATAACTGAATAACAGACAGAGACAGCAACAGAGACAAAGAGATGCACAGACTAGACAGGCAGAGCTATAGACACACAGCCAGACATATAGACACACAGCCAGACATATAGACACACAGCCAGACATATAGACACACAGCCAGACATATAGACACACAGCCAGACATGGAGACAAACAGAGACACACAGCCATCAGGACAGGCAGAGACAGACAGAAACAGAGACAAAGAAAACTCAGAATTTCAGATTATTGATAAAACAGTTAGATCATCAATGCTTATAGGGTCCAGCGGACTACGGATAAACAGTCGTAGGTACACAAGTTCTGTTCAGTGGGTAGATTAACATCCCCGGACACAATTCGCATAGGGGACACAACGGCAAATACTCCAATTTATACTCATTTCTCATTCTGTAAATCAGCTTTCATCACGTAACAGCATCCTACATGTTCCAGAAATATATTTGGTTAACGTGGGCATGAAAAGGTTAATTTGAGGAATAGTCGAATCGCGTCGGTGCGTAAAGGTTTTACCTGGAAAACGTACAGCACATCATTACGATGTCTGTGTCTATAATGGTAATTACTTTGTATTTATGTAACCTTAATACATGGGCGGGATATTGAATGTGATGCAAAAATCAATCAGAAAGAGGAACGGAACAGACAGGATAAAACAAACAAAATAATGTATACCTATGTTTAGAATACATTCCATTGCGTACTTAAACAAGGGCGATTTTACCTTTTTTCTTTTCTTTTTTTTTTAATGACAGAAATGCTTGTGTTGCCCAACGGGAGTTAACTAAGAGGGAGTGAAGCCTGTATGTATTGCAATGAAATGCAATGTAACTCAATGTAATGCAATCTAACGCAATCTCATAGATCCACATAGACCATAATATGGTAATTATCTCATTCATAATTGCATAGACCATCTTCCTCTTCGGTCTTTAGTTGTTATCTCACGAGTATGCTGTTATTTACCTGTTGATTACCTGGAGACAAAGGAATTGATTAAAGTTCATCGATCAGTAGACTATGTCCGTCTGTCTGTCTCTCTTTCTCTCGTACACACACACACACACACACACACACACCACGCACGCACAACGCACCCACGTACACACAAACACATTGTGCACTTTCGTTGGATTAAGTAAAAACAATAATTAAAAAATACACACACACACACACACTCAAATCGTAAAACAAAATCTGGCATGCTCAATTTCATAAAAGCCACTCATGAATTTCTTCCTTTGATAACAGCAATGCGCTTTGGGTAATATGCATGCCCTCATTTGCACATTGTGCCACAAGACAGACAGACGGTTGCGTTGGTATAACAGAGTGGTGTAATGTCGGATGAAAGGAATAAGGGCGGCTGGGGGAGGGTTTAGGGGAGAGGGGAACGGAGGAAGACTGGCGAATTGAGTTGAGGGGTGCTGTGAGGGTGGCGGGGGACATTTGGCTTGTTCTGATTGCCGACTGTAGTAAGGTGAGGGGGGACATTTGGCTCATTCTGATTGCCGACTGTAGTAAGGTGAGGGGGGGGGGACATTTGGCTCGTTCTGATTGCCGACTGTTGTGAGGTGAGGGGGGGTGGGTGGACATTTGGCTCGTTCTGATTGCCGACTGTTGTAAGGTGAGGGAGGGGGGCACATTTGGCTCGTTCTGAATGCCGACTGTCGTAAGGTGAGGGGGGGGGGGACATTTGGCTCGTTCTGATTGCCGACTGTAGTAAGGTGAGGGGGGGGGCATTTGGCTCGTTCTGATTGCCGACTGTAGTAAGGTGAGGGGGGGGGGGACATTTGGCTCGTTCTGATTGCCGACTGTTGTAAGGTGAGGGGAGGGGGGGGGGAAATTTGGCTCGTTCTGAATGCCGACTGTTGTAAGGTGAGGGGGGGGGGGACATTTGGCTCGTTCTGAATGCCGACTGTTGTAAGGTGAGGGAGGAGGGGACATTTGGCTCGTTCTGATTGCCGACTGTAGTAAGGTATTTTCAGATAACAAGGAATACTAAAACAACAACCCCAGCCTGTCACTCTTACGTGTGTGTGTGTGTGTGTGTGAGGATGTTTACACGGCGTTATTGGGACAAATTAGTGCAAGTTTGCATACGTTCTTTGGACAGACCTCCTTGTTGGGACGTCCATTTAATGATCCGTGAGGGTTAGGGTTAGGGTAAGGGTTAGGGTTAGGGCTAGGGTTAGGGCTAGTGTTAGGGTTAGGGTCATGGTCACGCTCGTGTCGGTTAAGAAATATATGCATCGGCAAGACGTACCCTGGTCATGATTTGGAGCTCAATGTCTTGCCGCCTAAATGCATGATGTACCATATGTAGTGCTGGTTAAGTTGAACGTCTTGCGGGTCACATTTGCCAGAGTTCCCTCCCCCTATACCATGTCGTTAATTCTCTCTCTCTCTCTCTCTCTCTCTCTCTTTCACACTCTCTCTCTCTCTCTCTCTCTCTCTCTCTCTCTCTCTCTCTCTCTCTCGCATAGATTATAGGTTTATGTGTGTGTGTGCCTGTGTGTGTATGTGTGTGTGTGCCAGTGCCAGTTACATCAATGCGTTTGGGTGGATGGACAGAAGTTACAGTCCAAGCAAACCTTTTTGCCGTCCTTCCAAACGCATAGAGGTAACTAGCACTGCATTACAATAAATGATAAATACATGCTATAAATTGCAAGGGAGACAAGTGGTACTAACTTCTTATCTCCCTCACTCTTTGTATTGGCCTAACGGGTCCATCCAAAGAATAAAATGTATGCGAAAAAGCAGTGCCAGTTACCTCAATGTGTATGGCTAGAAGGACCCTAGTGATAGTCAATAGGAACCCTCTACCGTCCATTCAAACGCATTGAGGTATCTGCCACTGCATTCTTTGACATTTGCAGGCTTGGATGGAGGGACCCAAGGTATAGTATGGGGTGGCCTAGTGGCGCAGTGGATAAGTCGCCGGTTTCCTATGCCGAAGGTCGCGGGGTCGATTCCCGCAATTGGCGAACGTATGTGACTTAGGTACGAGACTATTGATGTCACCGAGGGTTTTCTCCGGGCACTCCGGTTTCCTCCCTCCCTTCAATAATGGTACTGGACGCAGTCAACATAAACATTTAAAAAAAAATCCATTTTCTTTCCGTCTTCTAATAGCGATCTCCCTGCCTTTACACCACCTGTTTGAGTGATGGATGTGTATTTGGTGTGTGTGAGGGTGGATGAGACAGGTGAGCGTGTATGTTGGTATAGATCGCCGCGCTTTCAGCCTGATTGATTTGGGGAAAGGCGCGTATATAGCATCCTGTATTATTATTGTATCTTTCTTCCCAGTATCCAATTTCAGTGTATCCAGTGTCGGTGCACTCAACAGTGTAGTCCTTCTCCTTCACAACCACAGTTTATCAAACTTATCGTATATATCCAGTTCTCTGCCCATTGCCTCAAGCACATGCCGACGGCATTTTTGTTGTGAGAGCCAGTAACTTGGTAGCAGAGCTCGTTTTTCATACAAGTAGGCCTATTCGCTGCACATAGGCGTGCTAATTTTAATTAAAGTAACACGAGGTCGAATGGATGGAGAGTGTAAACTGGATGGCTAAGATTCAGCAGCGTTCGTGGTGTGTGTGCGTGTGTGTGTGTGTGAGTGACTTGTGTGTGTGTGTGGCTTGTGTGTGTGTGTGGCTTGTGGGTGTGTGTGGGTATGTGTGTGTGCGTTGACTAGCAAATATATATTTGCCCTTTTGTACAGTTCACCTGTTTCATGCTTTTATTGTGATTTGCTGTTAGCTTGTTCACATGTTCTCTATGTTTTATATGTGCTTTTGTGTGGTGCTGCAGCGTTGACCAAATGCATTCCTTGTGTATTATTCACTTGGCAATAAATTATCTTGAATCTTGAATCTTGAATCTATTCTAATTATTATTATTATTATTATTATTATTATTATTATTATTATTATTATTATTATTATTATTATTATTGTCAATACGAACCTTCTGCCATCCATTGAAACTCATTACAATATATAAAAAACAAAGTCCACCCCAAAAATAGTTTTGAAACAAAATTATATATATATATATAATCATCGGATAATATTTTGAATATATATATATATAGATAGATATATAGATATATATATATACACATATATATATATATATATAGCCTCGGTCCAAGCATTGAAATGTAACCGACACTACGTTCTAATGCTTGGACGGAGGTTAGACCGAACGATATTACGATGTATATATGTATGTATATATATATATATATATATATATATATATATATATATATATATATATATATATATATATATATATATATATATATATATATATAACCTCGGTCCAAGCATTGAAATGTAACCGACACTACGTTCGAATGCATTGCCAGTTACCTCAATGCGCTTGAATGGATATTGTGGCTCGTATTGACTATAACTTCGGTCCATCCGTCCAAGCCTGCAAATGGTTGGCTGGAGGGACACAAGTAATAGTCAATAGGAATATCGTGCCGTCCGTTCAAAAGCATTGAGGTATCTGCCACTGCATTCTTTGAATTTGGCAGGCTTGGACGGATGGACCGAAGTTGTAGTCAATAAGAGCCTACAGGCACCCATTCAAGCGCATTGAGGTAACTGGCAATGCTTTAGAACGCAGTGTCAGATACAATTCAATGCTTGGACGGAAGTTAGACCGAACAATATTACCATGTATATATGTATATATATATAACCTCGGTCCAAGCATTGAAATGTGACCGACACTACGTTCTAATGCTTGGACGGATGGACCGAAGTTATAGTCAATAAGAGCCTACTGTATACATATACACACATATATATATATAACCTCGGTCCAAGCATTGACATGTAACCGACACTACGTTCTAATGCTTGGACGGAGGTTAGACCGAACGATATTACGATGTATATATGTATGTATATATATATATATATATATATATGATTTGATTTGATTTGATTTATTGTTGCTTTAGGTCCAGCGGACTCTTCCGAGCCAAATCAGGACCGGACAACCCCCGATCCGCATAAAAGATCTGCTGAAACAACCCCAGTGGGAAAATTGAATGCCCTCCACCGGCCAGTCACTTTACAATAAAGACATCCCACGCGGGGGACGGCTGAGGGTTGACCTCAACTACGCGAACACCCCGGTTACAAAAACAAAATAGAATACAAACATCATTATAAATCATCAACCAAACACATACATATAAAATGCCTATAGTGCTAAATAGTACATTCATAGGAAGCCCTAGTGACCACCCGGCAGAAAGCGTCCAACACTCCCAAGCTGATCCAACAGACCTCATACACAAACAAGGAGTCTTGTCCAGGAAGAGTTTTCAAGAAAAAAGGTAGGTCATTGATCTAGCGAAGAAGAAGATAGTATAGCAGAGTGAAGGACAGAGCAGGAATAGGAAAGAGTAAATGAGGAAGACAGCGACAGTGGGAATTTAAAGCACTAAATTTCCATAAAGTGGGGATACTATTTATACTGAAAACCCCCGGCACTCCAACGGGGGTACTGTTGCCGCAGTGAAGCGTCTTGCCTATAAAGGAAAGACAGGTTTTCAACTGTGGCTTTCACTGTTCCCTTTATAGGTTTGAACAATCTACAGTGGCAAGATTGCTCATGACCCCAAGGGGTATATATATATATATATATATATATATATATATATATATATATATATATATATATATATATATATATATATATATATATATATATATATATATATATATATATATATATAACCTCGGTCCAAGCATTGAAATGTAACCGACACTACGTTCGAATGCATTGCCAGTTACCTCAATGCGCTTGAATGGATGGCAGTAGGTTCGTATTGACTATAACTTCTGTCCATCCGTCCAAGCCTGTAAATGCTTGGCATGGAGGGACACAAGTGATAGTCAATAGGATTATCGTGCCGTCCGTTCAAACGCATTGAGGTATCTGCCACTGCATTCTTGGAATTTTGCAGGCTTGGACGGATGGACCGAAGTTGTAGACAATAAGAGCCTACTGGCACCCATTCAAGCGCATTGAGGTAACTGGCAATGCTTTAGAACGCAGTGTCAGATACATTTCAATGTTTGGACGGAAGTTAGACCGAACGATATTACGATGTATATATATATATATAACCTCGGTCCAAGCATTGAAGTGTAACCGACACTACGTTCGAATGCATTGCCAGTTACCTCAATGCGCTTGAATGGATGGCAGTAGGTTCGTATTGACTATAACTTCGGTCCATCCGTCCAAGCCTGCAAATGCTTGGCTGGAGGGACACAAGTGATAGTCAATAGGAATATCGTGCCGTCCTTTCAAACGCATTGAGGTATCTGCCACTGCATTCTTTGACATTTGCAGGCTTGGACGGATGGACCGAAGTTGTAGTCAATAAGAGCCTACTGCCACCCATTCAAGCGCATTGAGGTAACTGGCAGTGCTTTAGAACGCAGTGTCAGATACAATTCAATGCTTGGACGGAAGTTAGACCGAACGATATTACCATGTATATATGTATATATATATATATATATATATATATATATATATATATATATATATATATATATATATATATATATATATATATATATATATATATATATATATATATAACCTCGGTCCAAGCATTGAAATGTAACCGACACTACGTTCGAATGCATTGCCAGTTACCTCAATGCGCTTGAATGGATGGCAGTAGGTTCGTATTGACTATAACTTCGGTCCATCCGTCCAAGCCTGCAAATGCTTGGCTGGAGGGGCACAAGTGATAGTCAATAGGAATATCGTGCCGTCCGTTCAAACGCATTGAGGTATCTGCCACTGCATTCTTTGAAACTTGCAGGCTTGGACGGATGGACCGAAGTTGTAGTCAATAAGAGCCTACTGGCACCCATTCAAGCGCATTGAGGTAACTGGCAATGCTTTAGAACGCAGTGTCAGATACATTTCAATGCTTGGACGGAGGTTAGACCGAACGATATTACGATGTATATATGTATGTATATGTATAACCTCGGTCCAAGCATTGAAATGTAACCGACACTACGTTCTAATGCTTGGACGGAGGTTAGAGCGAACGATATTACGATGTATATATGTATGTATGTATATATATATATATATATATATATATATATATATATATATATATATATATATATATATATATATATATATATATATATATACGGACAGTTGGAACCAACGGCGGTAGCTGACTGTGCATTCCAAGGTATATCTTTAGTTCTAACCTCGGTCCAAGCATTGAAATTGAAATACATACATACACATATATATATATCGTAATATCGTTCGGTCTAACCTCCGTCCAAGCATTGAAATGTATCTGACACTACGTTCTAAAGCATTACCAGTTACCTCAATGCGCTTGAATGGGTGCCAGTAGGCTCTTATTGACTATAACTTCGGTCCATCCGTCCAAGCCTGCAAATTTCAAAGAATGCAGTGGCAGATACCTCAATGCGTTTGAACGGACGGCACGATATTCCTATTGACTATCACTTGTGTCCCTCCAGCCAAGCATTTGCAGGCTTGGACGGATGGACCGAAGTTATAGTCAATACAAACCTACTGCCATCCATTCAAGCGCATTGAGGTAACTGGCAATGCATTCGAACGTAGTGTCGGTTACACTTCAATGCTTGGACCGAGGTTATATATATATATATATATATATATATATATATATATATATATACATCGTAATATCGTTCGGTCTAACTTCCGTCCAAACATTGAAATGTATCTGACACTGCGTTCTAAAGCATTGCCAGTTACCTCAATGCGCTTGAATGGGTGCCAGTAGGCTCTTATTGACTACAACTTCGGTCCATCCGTCCAAGCCTGCAAAATTCCAAGAATGCAGTGGCAGATACCTCAATGCGTTTGAACGGACGGCACGATATTCCTATTGACTATCACTTGTGTCCCTCCTGCCAACCATTTTCAGGCTTGGACGGATGGACCGAAGTTATAGTCAATACGAACCTACTGCCATCCATTCAAGCGCGTTGAGGTAAATGGCAATGCATTAGAACGTAGTGTCGGTTACATTTCAATGCTTGGACAGAGGTTATATATATACATACATATATACATCGTAATATCGTTCGGTCTAACCTCCGTCCAAGCATTAGAACGTAGTGTCGGTCACATTTCAATGCTTGGAACGAGGTTATATATATATACATATATACATGGTAATATTGTTCGGTCTAACTTCCGTCCAAGCATTGAAATGTATCTGACACTGCGTTCTAAAGCATTGCCAGTTACCTCAATGCGCTTGAATGGGTGCTAGTAGGCTCTTATTGACTACAACTTCGGTCCATCCGTCCAAGCCTGCAAATTTCAAAGAATGCAGTGGCAGATACCTCAATGCGTTGGAACGGACGGCACGATATTCCTATTGACTATCACTTGTGTCCCTCCAGCCAAGCATTTGCAGGCTTGGACGGATGGACCGAAGTTATAGTCAATACGAAATGTAACCGACACTACGTTCTAATGCTTGGACGGAGGTTAGACCGAACGATATTACGATGTATATATGTATGTATATATATATATATATATATATATATATATATATATATATATATATATATATATATATATATATATATATATATATATATATATATATATATATATATATATATATATATATATAACCTCGGTCCAAGCATTGAAATGTAACCGACACTACGTTCGAATGCATTGCCAGTTACCTCAATGCGCTTGAATGGATATTGTGGCTCGTATTGACTATAACTTCGGTCCATCCGTCCAAGCCTGCAAATGGTTGGCTGGAGGGACACAAGTAATAGTCAATAGGAATATCGTGCCGTCCGTTCAAAAGCATTGAGGTATCTGCCACTGCATTCTTTGAATTTGGCAGGCTTGGACGGATGGACCGAAGTTGTAGTCAATAAGAGCCTACAGGCACCCATTCAAGCGCATTGAGGTAACTGGCAATGCTTTAGAACGCAGTGTCAGATACAATTCAATGCTTGGACGGAAGTTAGACCGAACAATATTACCATGTATATATGTATATATACATAACCTCGGTCCAAGCATTGAAATGTGACCGACACTACGTTCTAATGCTTGGACGGATGGACCGAAGTTATAGTCAATAAGAGCCTACTGTATACATATACACACATATATATATATAACCTCGGTCCAAGCATTGACATGTAACCGACACTACGTTCTAATGCTTGGACGGAGGTTAGACCGAACGATATTACGATGTATATATGTATGTTTATATATATATATATATATATATATATATATATATATATATATATATATATATATATATATATATATATATATATATATATATATATAACCTCGGTCCAAGCATTGAAATGTAACCGACACTACGTTCGAATGCATTGCCAGTTACCTCAATGCGCTTGAATGGATGGCAGTAGGTTCGTATTGACTATAACTTCTGTCCATCCGTCCAAGCCTGTAAATGCTTGGCATGGAGGGACACAAGTGATAGTCAATAGGATTATCGTGCCGTCCGTTCAAACGCATTGAGGTATCTGCCACTGCATTCTTGGAATTTTGCAGGCTTGGACGGATGGACCGAAGTTGTAGACAATAAGAGCCTACTGGCACCCATTCAAGCGCATTGAGGTAACTGGCAATGCTTTAGAACGCAATGTCAGATACATTTCAATGTTTGGACGGAAGTTAGACCGAACGATATTACGATGTATATATATATATATAACCTCGGTCCAAGCATTGAAGTGTAACCGACACTACGTTCGAATGCATTGCCAGTTACCTCAATGCGCTTGAATGGATGGCAGTAGGTTCGTATTGACTATAACTTCGGTCCATCCGTCCAAGCCTGCAAATGCTTGGCTGGAGGGACACAAGTGATAGTCAATAGGAATATCGTGCCGTCCTTTCAAACGCATTGAGGTATCTGCCACTGCATTCTTTGACATTTGCAGGCTTGGACGGATGGACCGAAGTTGTAGTCAATAAGAGCCTACTGCCACCCATTCAAGCGCATTGAGGTAACTGGCAATGCTTTAGAACGCAGTGTCAGATACAATTCAATGCTTGGACGGAAGTTAGACCGAACGATATTACCATGTATATATGTATATATATATATATATATATATATATATATATATATATATATATATATATATATATATATATATATATATATATATATATATATATATATATATATATATATATATATATATATATATATATATATATATATATATATATATATATATATATATATATATATATATATATATATATATATATATATATATATATATATATAACCTCGGTCCAAGCATTGAAATGTAACCGACACTACGTTCGAATGCATTGCCAGTTACCTCAATGCGCTTGAATGGATGGCAGTAGGTTCGTATTGACTATAACTTCGGTCCATCCGTCCAAGCCTGCAAATGCTTGGCTGGAGGGGCACAAGTGATAGTCAATAGGAATATCGTGCCGTCCGTTCAAACGCATTGAGGTATCTGCCACTGCATTCTTTGAAACTTGCAGGCTTGGACGGATGGACCGAAGTTGTAGTCAATAAGAGCCTACTGGCACCCATTCAAGCGCATTGAGGTAACTGGCAATGCTTTAGAACGCAGTGTCAGATACATTTCAATGCTTGGACGGAGGTTAGACCGAACGATATTACGATGTATATATGTATGTATATGTATAACCTCGGTCCAAGCATTGAAATGTAACCGACACTACGTTCTAATGCTTGGACGGAGGTTAGAGCGAACGATATTACGATGTATATATGTATGTATGTATATATATATATATATACGGACAGTTGGAACCAACGGCGGTAGCTGACTGTGCATTCCAAGGTATATCTTTAGTTCTAACCTCGGTCCAAGCATTGAAATTGAAATACATACATACACATATATATATATCGTAATATCGTTCGGTCTAACCTCCGTCCAAGCATTGAAATGTATCTGACACTACGTTCTAAAGCATTACCAGTTACCTCAATGCGCTTGAATGGGTGCCAGTAGGCTCTTATTGACTATAACTTCGGTCCATCCGTCCAAGCCTGCAAATTTCAAAGAATGCAGTGGCAGATACCTCAATGCGTTTGAACGGACGGCACGATATTCCTATTGACTATCACTTGTGTCCCTCCAGCCAAGCATTTGCAGGCTTGGACGGATGGACCGAAGTTATAGTCAATACGAACCTACTGCCATCCATTCAAGCGCATTGAGGTAACTGGCAATGCATTCGAACGTAGTGTCGGTTACACTTCAATGCTTGGACCGAGGTTATATATATATATATATATATACATCGTAATATCGTTCGGTCTAACTTCCGTCCAAACATTGAAATGTATCTGACACTGCGTTCTAAAGCATTGCCAGTTACCTCAATGCGCTTGAATGGGTGCCAGTAGGCTCTTATTGACTACAACTTCGGTCCATCCGTCCAAGCCTGCAAAATTCCAAGAATGCAGTGGCAGATACCTCAATGCGTTTGAACGGACGGCACGATATTCCTATTGACTATCACTTGTGTCCCTCCTGCCAACCATTTTCAGGCTTGGACGGATGGACCGAAGTTATAGTCAATACGAACCTACTGCCATCCATTCAAGCGCGTTGAGGTAAATGGCAATGCATTAGAACGTAGTGTCGGTTACATTTCAATGCTTGGACCGAGGTTATATATATACATACATATATACATCGTAATATCGTTCGGTCTAACCTCCGTCCAAGCATTAGAACGTAGTGTCGGTCACATTTCAATGCTTGGAACGAGGTTATATATATATATACATATATACATGGTAATATTGTTCGGTCTAACTTCCGTCCAAGCATTGAAATGTATCTGACACTGCGTTCTAAAGCATTGCCAGTTACCTCAATGCGCTTGAATGGGTGCTAGTAGGCTCTTATTGACTACAACTTCGGTCCATCCGTCCAAGCCTGCAAATTTCAAAGAATGCAGTGGCAGATACCTCAATGCGTTGGAACGGACGGCACGATATTCCTATTGACTATCACTTGTGTCCCTCCAGCCAAGCATTTGCAGGCTTGGACGGATGGACCGAAGTTATAGTCAATACGAACCTACTGCCATCCATTCCAGCGCATTGAGGTAACTGGCAATGCATTCGAACGTAGTGTCGGTTACATTTCAATGCTTGGACCGAATATATATATATATATATTTATTTATTTATTTATTTATTTATCTTAATGGTACCTTGTGGAGACATAACGCAGTTAGAAATGGATATATATATTGGAAGGATGTTCTTTATTAATTGTTTTTATCCAAAACATGATTTTCGCACAACCTCCATTTCAACGACCCCGAGGGTTAGTTACTGACGCACTGACCAATAAGCGCTGTTGCCAAACTAATGCAGATAGAGTTATCCGTCCCTGCCTTCACCTATGCCAAGGACACCCGCTAGTTCCGGTTGAGTATTAAGCATGGCCGCATGTAGACGGAAGACTTGTGGCGGAGGAAAACAGTATTGCGTTTGCTGCCCTAATTTCGCAGGAAAAGTAATTGAAGGGCGCATTGTCAAGTTACACACAGTACCAGCTAACAAAACACTGAAACGACTGTGGGAACAACGTTTGCGACTGATTCGGAAAGATGACAACAATGTAAAATAAGATTCAAGATTAAAGATTCTTTATTGTCCAAACACAAGGCATGGATATTTGTTTAGCAGTGCAATAAGGAAGGAGATAACAACATCAAAATTATTACAAACATGGACATACAATATTGATACATTTGATATACTATCAAAAACAACTTCCATACCAAAATGCAAATCTATAAAGACTAACACACATGCTTAAACAGATAACCAGCCACATACCCATGCGTACACATTTAACACACAGATAATTATTCCATAGAATAAAGTCTCCTCTCTGAAAATCCTTATCGGGAAGAGAGGGGACTATAAACTGATACACATACATACATAGTATATGTATACACAACTACAACACTCACCCATTCTTCCATGCCTTAGATCCATCCTAGATCATAATAATAATAATAATAATAATCCTTATAATAATAAGAGTAATAATACAAAATAATCATCGTAATATTAATAATAATCGTAATCATTAGAGTAATTAATAATTATAAAATAATAATAATAACAATGCAACTACAACTAATAATAATAATAATAATAATAATAATACAACAGCAGCACCAACAGACAACTAATAATTAATATATGGTAATAATGATAATAATAATAACAATACTACTACAACTAATAATAATAACAACTGAAAGACTGAAAATAATAAGACATAATTGTAGTTGCTTCACTGAATTAAAAACAAACATTATTCTACTGTATAATAATGTTATCTTCTAGATAAACTGCAAAATTAAAATTTCTCAATTAAAAAATTAAAGCAAAGAAAAAGAAAGAGACTTCGAATTTCTCGTGAATGTAGGTCATTGACAAACGAATTAGGCCTACTGAACCAACAAATCAGCAATCAATGTTTAGGCAAGCAGCCATCCTGAGTAAAATTGGAACGATTGTACAAGAGAAATATAATTTATATAACCCTCCATCTTTCTTGCTTCAACCGGAACTAGCGAACCTAAAGGGCCGCAACCGATCCGCCACTTTCGCTTTCATTATGAAACAGCGCTATAATTTAGTGGAAGGTTGCAGCAGTTGCCTCCCTTAAACCTTATCTCAACCTGTTATTTAATGGTATTTGTCGGAGCTATTGTAATATCTACATCCTTTACATATACACTTATAATATAGAAGGGCTTAGCAGGGTTATCTTCCCTTGGTCCACCCCTTCCATCCCCCTCTTCCACCATGATTGGAAGTTGTATCCCTGAGGATGTGGTGTGTTACACTACGTTGGATGACACTTAAAGACACCACCGTTCAGCTACCATCAATTTTGCCAACACTCCAATTTTATCTACAGGTTGTCCACATCCAAGGAGTTCAAGCCCCGTCCACGATGGACCCATATAAAGTTATATTGTGATGTTCATGTGATGATTATATTTGAGGAATGTCTTGCCACAAACTTCATGACCGGGGTATGGGTTAGGGTTAGGGTTAAAACACTTTAAAGTACTATGTGTGTGTGTGTGTGTGGGTGTGTGTGTGTGTGTGTGTGTGTTTGTGTGTGTGGAAGTGGCGTCCGCGACCAAGCGAATATAAGAATTGTCTTTGAAACACTTATTATCTGTTTTAATATAATTGTTTGTTAATACATGTTTATGGATGAAATGTTTACTAGCAGATTAAATCCCAAGATGGCTGGAAGTGTATTGGATGCCCAGGACCAATGCTGCGTTGATCCGGACAAGCAACAAAGCGTAGTAGCATAATGGCGTAACCAGTTGTATTTGCACTCCTGTCCCATAATATTTTACCGAGGTCGCGCACAACCAAGAGTTGATTCGGCTAGGGATTGTTACAGAATGTACAGTGCATTCATACCAGTCAAACACGCAACAAGGCACGTGCGTACTCACTAACTAACTAACTGTACTAACGCACATGCATGCCCACTGTACAATTATCCCCCACCATCCTATTACGCTCTCCCCCCCCCCCCCATAACCTCATCACAATCATCTCTACCATACAATGTACCCTAATGATGAAAGTAGTGCTCAATCCCCTATCGGCCAACACAGAAAATGGCCCGAGCCCAAAAGGAGCCATTATACACGCTGAAGGTGGATCCTCCATAGCGAAGCGGTAGATAGCGTACCTAAGTATTATAGATAGAAAGGGTGGAACCACACTGTGTCTATGGAGAAAACCAATCCGCCGTTCAAACGGTTTATTTAGGACAGAACGATCTTTTCTTGGGAGCGAACTGTTGGAACGTATGATCCCTTTCGCCAAAGACACAGTCTGTTTTCCATCCTTTCTCTCTATGAAACATAGGGCTGTACGCTATCTACCACTTTGCTATGGAGGACCTACTGTCAGCGTGTAATGCCCCTGTGCCCTAGCTGTCACGTAGATACTTGTCCAGTGTGCTGCGTAAACAGAGAGCAAAAGGTCACTTCGACCTTGGCAAATTAAAAAGGGCCGGACCTTGTCCGGCGCCCATATACGTGTGCACTGTCTACGTAGGAATATATGGGAGGCGAGATATAGCAAACGCGCGAGCATTTGCGCGAGCATTTGCACGGGCTTATGCGCGAACCTCGCGCACTTGCTCGCACACTTGCTGGAGCAATTGCTCGAGCATTTGCGCGAGGTACGTATGGGAGGCGAGATATAGCAAACGCGCGAGCAAGTGCGCGAACCTCCAGCAAGTGTTCGAGAGCGAAGAGAACCTTCAGCAAGTGTTCAAGAGCGAACCTCCAGCAAGTGTTCGAGCAAATGCGCGAGCAAGTGCGCGATCATTTGCTCGCGGTTCGCGCATTTGCTCGTCAAATGCTCGCGACTTTGCTATATCTCGCCTCCCGTAGGTACGCGCACTTGCTCGCGCATTTGCTCCAGCAAGTGTTCGAGCAAATGCTCGTGCGTTTGCTATATTCCGCTCCATAAACGTAAAAATTATACCCGGAAAAGAATGTGTATGTAAAAGAATATGAGACGTGCACAAATTAACGCGCAAATATTAAGGTTAATGAGTAAAAATAATAATAATAATAATAATAATAATAATAATAATAATAATAATAATAATAATAATAATAATAATAATAATAATAACTTACCTGTCGACCATTTCAGTCTTCATTAGATTT
This sequence comes from Oncomelania hupensis, assembly GCA_036898135.1. Taxonomy (NCBI): domain Eukaryota; kingdom Metazoa; phylum Mollusca; class Gastropoda; order Littorinimorpha; family Pomatiopsidae; genus Oncomelania; species Oncomelania hupensis. Next base: position 1,760,945 of record CM072516.1, read on the forward strand.
ACGAGACTGCGCACATTGTCTAGAAGTTCGTTTACTAATCCTACATTCACACTTTGAGTTTGACTTGCCGCCATTCGTATCACAGATAAGACACCCCACGCGTTCTTGCGCGGAAGAAAAAAATACACCCGTTTCTATATATATTTACATTATAATTACTAATACTTTAATAATATTTTAAAATAAAAGCTATCTAAAAACATATTGAGACAGTTATTTAAAATGTATTCTACTTAGAAATTAAGTTTAAGGGCCACAAATATTACGTAAATATTTAACATCAAACTAATGCGGATAAATACAAAATATCTAGGTCGGAGATCTACAAAAAACCGTGTTCATTTTCAGTTCCTTTCCGTTGACAGTTTTCAGCAAAACCCTTATAGCAACGGGCGTAGCAACCGCTCGAGCAAATGATCGCGCACTTGCTCGCGCATTTGCTCGAACACTTGCAGGAGCAAATGCGCGAGCAAGTGCGCGAGGTTCGCGCATTTGCTCGTGCAAATGCTCGCGCAAATGCTCGAGCGTTTGCTATATCTCGCCTCCCATATGAATATTACTTTCCCAGCTACTGCATAACTGCTATTGATAGTGGGCCGGCGATGGATATAGAATATAATGGACGCTCATGCCCGATAAAATACATTATTCAAAAGGGTTTCCTGCGTCATTGCTTCTCTCCTTTGAAGCATGTCCCTCAGCAAGTATACACTGCTGAGTCTGCAGCAGGCCCCCCAACCAAATATACACTGCCGAGTCCGCAGCATGCCCCCCACCAAGTATACACTGCTGAGTCTGTAGCATGCCCCCCACCGAGCATACACTGCCGAGTCCGCAGCATGCCGCCCTTACCCCCCCCCCCACACACACACACAAAGTATACACTGCATAGCTACTGAGTCTACGTTTGGCTTTTGCAAAGGTAGTAATTTTAACACCATGTGTACACACACACACCCACACACACACCCCTACACACACACACACACACCCCTACACACACACACACACACACACACACACACACACACACGCACGCCACTGAAACAAGACGCAGGCGCGCACACGGACAGACAGATCGATAATCAGACAGTCGAAGCTTCACAAACGAACACACATAGAAAATGATATATTTTCATTTGTGATTGATTAATGATCATTAGAGAGGGTCGGTAACAAGAAAAGATGTGTGTGAGAGAGAGAGAAGGGGGTGGGGGGGGGCAAAATTTAATATATTGTCCACTAGTTCACCATCAGTGTTAGTCCCTTTGATATCAAAAACATTAAAAAAAATTGGGATGGAAAGCGTTAGAAAAGGAATGAAGAGAGTGAAGGGAGGGAGTATAAGGGGGTAAGGGATTGCGGTATAATGGGGGTAAGGGATTGGGGTACAAGGGTGTAATGGAGGGGGTATAAGAGGGTAAGGGATTGGGGTACAAGGGTGTAAGGGAGGGGTATAAGGGGGTAAAGGATTGGGGTACAAGGGTTAATGGAGGGGGTATGATGGGGGTAAGGGAGAGTGTATAAGGGGGTAAGGAAGGGGTATAAGAGGGTAAGGAAGGGGGTAAGGGGTATAAGGGGGTAAGGGAGGAGTGTAAGGGAGGGATATTAGGGGTAAGGGAGGGGCATAAGTGGGTAAGGGAGGGGTTTAGGGGGTAAGGAGGGGTATAAGAGGTAAGGGAGGGATATACGGGTTAAGGATGGGGTATAAGGGGTAAGGGAGGGGCATAAGGGGGTAAGGGAGGGGTATAAGGGGGTAATGGAGGGGTGTATAAGGGGTAAGGGAGGGGGATATAAGGGGTAAGGGAGGGGGATATAAGG
>CM072516.1:1767765-1772765 GCA_036898135.1 Oncomelania hupensis
GTGAACATAATTACGTGTGTGGGGATTGGGGAGCGGGAGGGAAACTCCCCAATATGAATTAATAAAATTGATTAATAGACATGAAAATAAACGACTGAACTGCAACGAAATAAACTCGACGAAACTGCACTGCACGGAATTTGACGCGAACTGAACCTAGGATATTGATTCTACTTCCGGTTTCTGATCAACTTCCGGTTTCTTATCAACTGAACCTAGACGCATGCGGGCGGGGAGCTGAGCAGTTTAGGTACAAGAGGTCGTTCTGCCTTTAGCTTGAGAGATGTCAGAGGAGACAAACTAGAATCATTCCCGATGTTCCAAACTCTTTATGTTCCCCTAGATCCCAATCGTCTGAGAGTCGCATAATAACTACTCACTTTTTCTGCCTAACACGAACTCAACAGAAAGAATTAAGGAGCTCTTCCGGTTTCCTACCTGATGTGTACGGACGTAGCGGGTGGGAGTACAAGATGTCTTTTTCTTTTTCCTTTTGCAGTGGCCGATGAGTGGGGATGCTTCAGAATCGCACAATTTCTGCACACTTCTTCAGCACTAACACGAACTCAAGCCGAAGAAAGTGCACTCACTTCCGGTTTCTGAACTAGCGTGTCCAAACGCTTGGATATTGGGTGGGAAGCTAAAAGAAGTCTTTCTTTGCAGGGATAGATGAGCGGAGGTGTCTGGGAGTCGTACACTATCTGCACATCTCTTCTGCCCTAAGACGAGCTCGACCGAGGGAATTGCAGCTAATTCCGGTTTCAGGGCTGGAATGTCTAGACCCATGCGGGTGGACAGCTTAGCAATCTGTCAGTGAAAAGTGGTTTCCTATTCTTTTCCTGTAATAAATGGAGGAAATGTCCGAGAGTCGCACGATTTCTTCGCACTTTATCTGCACATAACACGAACCCCACTGAGAGTAACACGAACACAACCCTGGGAATTGCAGCCACTTCCGGTTTCTGAGCGAGTGTGTCTAGACGCATGCGGGTGCGAAGCTTGGCACTGTCAGAAGAAGAGGTCTTACTCCTTTCCCGTGATAGATGGGGGGTGTCTAAGAGTCGGACGATAAAACGTGCTTCAGTGCCTGGGCAGGACATAACCACCCTTAACTACAATTGCGTCAATGCTGTCAGCTGTATTTTTTTATCTTTATCCTTCCGTTCGACTGTTTATCTGTCTTTTAATTCGTTTATTCGTCTGTCAGTCAGTCTGTCTGTCCACCGAACCGTCCATCATCATCACCATCATCATTATCAATTCATCGTGATGACGTGTTGGTCTATGTTAAGTACAATATCATAGCGCGTTTCCTAAACAAGTCCGCTCTTTCCAGACATCTCCCTCTCTCTATTTTCCCAACCCCCATCTCCTCCTCTACCTCCCCCCCTCTCTCTCTCTGTGAGACTAACTAACTGAATTGACGAAATTTCTCCCCCCTTCATTGACCACCTGACCAACTTGTGTTCTTGCTTTTGACTGCTCACTTCTAAATGCGATGAAAAAAATTTAAATACAATTTTAAAAAAAATGTACCTTCGATATTTTTTTATCTTCCTTAATTTATTCTTAAAGCGCCCAACATCACATTTCAGCGTCACATATTCATCATGGATAAAAATTAAGCCCTCAACACTAAAGTCTTTCCAAAGTACGGTGGTAATATACATTGTTACATACGGTGGTAATATACATTGTTACATTCATTTGTTTATTTGTCTATTAATAATATCAAAGTTGGTCCTAAACAACAAATAGCGCCGCAGCCAAAGAGGGAATAGCAAGCACCGTTGGTTTATTTAAATAACAAGGAAGATATGTTTACATGCCAAATATAGCTTAGCGGACGGTTTTAGAAGCATTGGTCCATTATATAATTTGTTTTAGAAACATTGGTCCATTACATAATTTGTTTTAGCAACATTGGTCCATTATATAATTTGTTTTAGCAACATTGGTCTATTACAAAATTTGTTTTAGCAGCATTGGTCCATTATATAATTTGTTTTAGCATCACTGGTCCATTATATAATTTGTTTTAGCAACATTGGTCCATTATATAATTTGTTTTAGCAACATTAGTCCATTATATAATTTGTTTTAGCAACACTGGTCCATTATATAATTTGTTTTAGCATCACTGGTCCATTATATAATTTGTTTTAGCAACATTGGTCCATTATATAATTTGTTTTAGCAACATTGGTCCATTATATAATTTGGTTTAGCATCACTGGTCCATTATATAATTTGTTTTAGCAACATTGGTCCATTATATAATTTGTTTTAGCAACATTGGTCTATTACAAAATTTGTTTTAGCAGCATTGGTCCATTATATAATTTGTTTTAGCATCACTGGTCCATTATATAATTTGTTTTAGCAACATTGGTCCATTATATAATTTGTTTTAGCAACATTGGTCCATTATATAATTTGTTTTAGCAACATTGGTCTATTACAAAATTTGTTTTAGCAGCATTGGTCCATTATATAATTTGTTTTAGCATCACTGGTCCATTGATTGATTGATTGATTTATTGTTGCTTTAGGTCCAGCGGACTCTTCCGAGCCAAATCAGGACCGGACAACCCCCGATCCGCATAAAAGATCTGCTGAAACAACCCCAGTGGGAAAATTGAATGCCCTCCACCGGCCAGTCACTTTACAATAAAGACATCCCACGCGGGGGACGGCTGAGGGTTGACCTCAACTACGCGAACACCCCGGTTACAAAAACAAAATAGAATACAAACATCATTATAAATCATCAACCAAACACATACATATAAAATGCCTATAGTGCTAAATAGTACAATCATAGGAAGCCCTAGTGACCACCCGGCAGAAAGCGTCCAACACTCCCAAGCTGATCCAACAGACCTCATACACAAACAAGGAGTCTTGTCCAGGAAGAGTTTTCAAGAAAAAAGGTCACTGGTCCATTATATAATTTGTTTTAGCAACATTGGTCCATTATATAATTTGTTTTAGCAACATTGGCCCATTACAAAATTTGTTTTAGCAACATTGGTCCATTATATAATTTGTTTTAGCATCATTGGTCCATTATATAATTTGTTTTAGCAACATTGGTCCATTATATAATTTGTTTTAGCAACATTGGTCCATTATATAATTTGTTTTAGCAACATTGGTCCATTATATAATTTGTTTTAGCAACATTGGTCCATTATATAATTTGTTTTAAAAACAATGTGACAACAATACCATTTCCCAAGTACAGTCATTTGTCGCATACAGTCATTTGTCACATACAAAATATAAACATACATCTGATACCCAGGCCCTTTAAACCAACCAAATGGAAGCAGCAGATTATGAACGGGAGCGCAGTTAGCTCAGTGGTGTGCGCAGTATACTCCAATGTCACGCCATAACCTTGCAGCCTGTACAGATAGGGCTTCAAAGACTGGAGCAGACCAAAAACGACCCAGAGACACGGAGCTCCTACTCCTTCCAAACCGAGGTCTAGTCTGTGCACTCACGCAATCCATCGCATGGACTTTAAAGATCCTGACGCTCATGTCCTTGACGGGTGAACGCCCCTACACAAATGCACCCAGCGCAGCGCGCACTAGGCCCCTTCTGCCCATTCCAGGTCGCCCAGATCTGTACTCAGTCGTCTGGGCGTGAGACTATGCGCCAAAAGGTTGCAAGTGGGCGCCTGGGGCGGCTTGAGTGAGATCCTGTATCGACCAGCGCCTTGAGCAGCTCTTGAGCTGGAGAAGGGCGCCATGTAAAGACCATTAAATATAAATAAAATACCGTTGAAAAATCCCTATCCCACTCTCATCCCCACTCCTCCTGTCCAGCGTCTAATCAACCCTTGGGGTTTCACTCCTCCTGTCCAGCGTCTAATCAACCCTTGGTGTTTCACTCCTCCTGTCCAGCGTCTAATCAACCCTTGGGGTTTCACTCCTCCTGTTCAGCGTCTAATCAACCCTTGGGGTTTCACTCCTCCTGTCCAGCGTCTAATCAACCTTTGGGGTTTCACTCCTCCTGTCCAGCGTCTAATCAACCCTTGGGGTTTCACTCCTCCTGTCCAGCGTCTAATCAACCCTTGGTGTTTCACTCCTCCTGTCCAGCGTCTAATCAACCCTTGGTGTTTCACTCCTCCTGTCCAGCGTCTAATCAACCCTTGGTGTTTCACTCCTCCTGTCAAGCGTCTAATCAACCCTTGGGGTTTATCAACCGCGCTAAGGTACGGTCAACACGCAACAAAGCTCTATCTACTTTCTATCCCATTGTTTCCGGTCGACGATTGAAAGAAAGAATGTGGCTGACAACGAAAACGAAACGCAACGCAAGAAATAACATGCACAGCTGAACAATAATAACGACAGATATCACGCTACAAAACATATTAAAATCCACCTACGTGTGTTGTGTTTCTTTTAACTGAAAGGTAACAATTTCCCTTACGAAGAAATTCTGTTTGATCTGCAAACAATACCAAAAACATTGTGCGCTCTCCCAAAGCCAAATAATAAAAACAGTTACAGTGTGTGTGTGTGTGTGTGTGTGTGTGTGTGTGTGTGTGTGTGGGTGTGTGTGTGGGTGCGTGTGTGTGTGTGCCTATGTGTTATGTGTGCGTGTGTAGGTGTGTGTGTGTGAATGTGTACGTGCGTGAGTGTGGGTGTTTTGCGCGTGTTAATTCAGTCGGTCGGCTCGCAATGCAATACAAATCCAGACTCGGAGAAAATAGACCTTGGGGCAAATATAATTATGCCTATATCTAATACATATAAATAATATTTATTAGTAAAGCCTTGCCCTTCAAGCCCTGTTCACCACCACCGATATTTGTAACATTTGGATCGGCACATCGTGCAAACCTACAATAGTTCCCTTCGCTCTTTGTAGATGGAACATAATAGGCGATCAAGACAAACATCTAACTAACTGCATGCATTATTATCAAACAAGCGTATTATCAACGAGGCTTTGTATCACCAGGCTTATTATCCACCAGGCTT